>JACATO010001693.1:0-33734 GCA_018389105.1 Nautilus pompilius | reverse complement strand
CCTCGGCTGCCTGGAGTCTTCAGGAAAGTGGCTGCGCCCTTAGATATCACTTCTCGCTACCTGCATCGGAGGCCGTCGCCAGTTCTTCCAACGCGGCGTTCGCTGATGCGGCGGAAAAATAGCAAGTATTTCTAAAGGGAAAAGAATGCAAGCTGTTTGGGGGGGTTCGTGTGCGCGCGAGATGAGACGGTGTTATTCTATTGTTCCCAACCAACCATCCGGTCTCTCTCTCTCCCTCTCTCTCCTTCCTTCTAAGCTTAGCACGAAAAAGCAGACGGTACGCAAAAAAAAAAAAAAAAAAAAAAAAAAATATGGTAGAAAGTTTCGTTTTGCTTTCTTTCCCTCTGGAAACAGATGAGCACTACTTTTTTTTGTAGAGTCTCTGTTTACTTGTATTACTCCGCTCTATCGTTGTTGTTATCGATGATCGGTTCCTTTACATCCTTTCCGATTTATGCGGTACCGCGAAACAGTACCAGGTGTTTCTAGAATATCAAGTATATAGATGAGCCTGCATTTCTGGCTAAAAGGTGATAAATACGACATCCGTTCACGAAGTCCGCGTTATAAGCAAATATGAAAGCGTCACAGTCAGATCGATATTTTTCGATGGCTAGGAGAGAAAACACCTTTCTTCTGGTCAGAGCATTGGGGGAAACTTACCTCCCCCTCCCTCCCTCCAGAGGGGGCTCGCAGTCTCGATGTAAACTAATTTTGGCTAAAATCCTTTAAGACCATAAGTTTTCATTTTAAAAAAAAATTATCAATTTTTGTTACTAATCGAAATTTAAATAAAATTTCTTTGAACCTATAAAATAAAAAGTTCTTATCCAAAGTGACCTTTAGTTTATCTCAGTGCGGTGGCTGATGAAATTCCGACGATTTTTAATCTTTACCCTGACATCAAAGAATATTTAGACATTTAAAGTTGTTCGTGCGGTATGCCACATCTATTTACTATATTATTATTATTATATTATTATTATTATTATTATTATTATATATATTATTATTATTATTCTTATTATTAATATTATTATGCACTCTCTTTTTCTTTTTATATCATAATAAGAAGTTTCACAATGGTAATATTACTACTACCACTAAGAAGACACGCGATTTGCTTCTTTCCTATTTTCCCTCCATCTGTTTGTTAATATTCTTCTAGAATGTACTACACACGGGTACATTTCTTTAATTCGTCCCTTTAAACAATTCTTCGTATTTATTAACTCGTGACGTACTTCGGTGCACTTAAGTATATTTCATCTGGGGCATACAAGAACCCTTTTGTCTACACAGCTGCCCAGTGCACCTTCTTAGAATCCGACACACACACACACACACACACACACACAGACACACACAGAGGGGCTTCTGCTGCCAGGACGACCGGCGCTATCCGAGTGCCCGATCCCGAATCTACCGTCTCTTATCCCTCTGCCTTATCCCCTGACGAGAGTACGTTATGTATAATGGGAAACTTACAGTGTCTTTCGTCCGCTCGTGGCTGCCATCCTTTCGCGGTCCTGTTGAAGGTGGGGCCCTCCAGAACCCCCGGCGAACTCTCGGCCGTCAGGTCGGCCTGTCTGTTTACCGGCTGCGGCGAGGGCAGGGGCGGTACCTGCTCCACCGGCGGCGGGTAGGCGAGCACCTGGCTCAGCTTCTGTAACCGTTCCCTCTCGCTCAGGTGCCTGAACGCGTCGTCCACGCTCCCCGACGGATTCTCCAGCGCCGCCTCCCACGGCGACTTCGTGGACCGGGCCTGGCTGCTGAGCATGGCGACAAGCTTCGTCTGCTGGCTATCGGACGGCGGGGTCTTCTTCACGTTCGACTCGTCCACCACCCACTTCTCCGACTTGGCCCGTCGCTTGTCGAACAGCTTGGCGCCTCGCCCCTTCGACGACTGCAGGTCCTCCACCAGGCTGAAGCAGGTGTTCGGGGACACGCCCCGGTGGTCGCACCTCTTCTGACCCACCCGAAGCCGCTCGAACTGCTCCGGCGTCAGGCTCATCTTCGGCGCCGCGTTCGTCTCAGACGTCTGGCGCTTCAGGTTGGGGATCCGGAACTGGAACAGAGGCTTGCTTCCGCCTTCGGTCGGGCTCAGCTCACTATCCAAGTCGTCTAGATCCGCCACATCGCCGGCATCGCTGCTAATGCCGCTCAGCAACCCGTCGTGGATCCACCTCGCCGAACGCCGCTGACGTTTGGCGAACATCTTAGCGCCCCGCGCTTTCTTATTGGCGGCCGAGGTTAGGGACTTGGCGATTATCTTGCAGAGCTGCATCTGTTCTTCGATCGTCGGGTAAACCTCGCTGGGGTCGTTGTAAAATGCGGAATCCGAGTAAACTTTTTCTGAAAAGGGAGAAAAGAAAAGAAACGAACAGGCAATATCGCAAAAGAGAGAGTCATCTTTCTTGAAGAAGAACAGTCTGTACCATGCGTGCTCTCCTGCCTCCCTTGTGGAATGGTACAACCTACTTATTGTGTCATTCGAGTAAAAACTACATCCACGTTTTCCTTTACCATTTTTTTTATTATTATTATTTACCTAATGAAAAAAAAAAATCGTCCCCCCCCCCATTTTTCACGCCGTAAAATTAGAATTCGGACAACCAAAGATGCGTAACAACTGAAAATGAAATCTCAAAAGTCTCTTCAAGAACTTTACTAGTTTAAATGTTTCCTATAAGCCATAACGCTGCCCCCTGCATCGGATACTGAGTATCAACAACACGATCAGTGATGATACTCTGCTAAATGAACATAAAGATGAGCGCACTTCATAAAGAGGTAAGCGACTAGAGAGAGAGATATGACGTCATTATACAGAGAGAGAGATGAAGAGAGAGAGATGACGTCATTACAGAGAGAGATGGAGAGAGAAATGACGTCATTACAGAGAGAGATGGAGAGAGAGATATGACGTCATTATACAGAGAGAGAGATGGAGAGAGAAATGACGTCATTACAGAGAGAGAGATGAAGAAGAGAGATGACGTCATTATACAGAGAGAGAGATGAAGAGAGAGATGACGTCATTACAGAGAGAGATGGGAGAGAGAGAGAGATATGACGTCAGTACAGTACAGAGAGGAGAGATGAAGAGGAGAGATGACGTCATTACAGAGAGAGATGGAGAGAGAGAGAGAGAGATATGACGTCAGTACAGTACAGAGAGAAAGAGAGATGAAGAGAGATGGAGAGAAGAGAGAATAGAGAGAGATGACGTCATTACAGAGAAAGAGAGATGAAGAGAGAGAGAGAGAGTATCAATATTTAATGTTTTCAAATCGAAATACACACCGAAGCCGAAGAGGCATCTGACTGCTCAACGACTCAGTGTTTAGCTCCTTTTCATTGAAAATTAGCGCAATAAAGACGGGTCCTGCGGTGAAAATCAGAACGCGGAGAGCATCGCCTGTTTCGGGGGTAACGGAAAAGCACTCGGCACGATGACCAGCAACGACCACACGGTCCGTTTATCGGGGCGCTGTGGAAATGAAGTAAAAGTAACGCCGTTTCTTAGATTCTAGAATTTTCTTTTCTCGAAGACACCCTGAAAAATCTTACTAGCTCCAATAAGATGAAACATGGAAGAAGAAAAAATTACAAACAGGAAAAAAAATTTAAAAACCACAGATTCCAACGTCCACAGAACCAAAGCTGACAGACACTACAAGGTCACGGGTTTACCGCGGGTGCGAGCCGTACACCCCTGTCGACGTTTTTCGATTTATTAACAGATTACGTGACGTAGTACGCACGTTTATTTCGCTGGTTCCTCTCCATCAGCAGCAGAACTTCCGCAGCTGCCACCGATGGCTCGCTTATGAGTACCTAACGCTCGGGGCACTGCCGTCGTTACATCTGAACGAAATGCAATCTTTCTTCTTTTTTTTTTTCTGAAATTTTCAAAAATGTAAGGTTAACGGAATCTCTTGTAAAATTCCTTGGCAAAAGCTAAAACAGCCGACTCGTCCGTGTATACCCAGCATGCCATTCGCGCTGAATTCGCAGTATTTTGTCGTCGACCGGAAAAGAGCGCAAGGGCGATAACTCGGTTGGTAATACGTCCGTCAGCCGCGAGTTGATTTGTATGTATTTAGTGTAAACGATGGTCTTAGAACTCACCTCAAATATTTTTGTTTTCGATATTTTTTTTTTTTCTTTCTCTCAGAATACGCAAAACAAAGTTGCTTTAGGATGCGTGTTGGGAAAACTACCCACTAACCAGCCGTACACGTTTTTCACGGAGCATCCAAGTCAAATACAGTGGAAACAAAAGAATTTGGTCAGAATCGCATCTTACTTAACTAAAAATTTTCATCTCGATGCGCAGTTTCGATTAACAGGCAGAAAAATCACTAGGTTTAGCAGCAACAACTAAAAACATCCTCTTTTTTTAAAAAAAAAAAAAAGTAGTTCCCGCTGTTACTATTACCGTAAAAACTTCGTCGACGTCGACACGCGCGTTGATTTGATGGAGAGAGAGAGAGAGAGAAGAGAGAGAGAGAAGAGAGAGAGAGAGAGAGAGAGAGAGAGAGAGGAGAGAGAGAGATGGAGAACAGAGAGAGAATGGAGAGAGAGAGAGAGAATGGAGAGCAGAGAGGAGAAAGAGATGGAGAGCAGAGAGAGATGGAGAGAAGAAGAGAGATGGAGAGCAGAGAGAGAGAGAGGCTGGAGAGCAGAGAGAGAAAGAGATGGAGAGAGCTCGATCTGTCGCCGCGAGAGCGAGCTCTAGAGCAGAGAGAGATGTATCTCGCTTTTAGAGAGAGAGAGAGAGAGAGAGAGAGAGAGAGAGGATAGATCGAGCGCTTGCGCGATCTAGAGAGATCTTCCTTCCTCAATAAACCTGCCTATGATATGCAGTATTGTAAATGCTTATGAAAACAAAAACTGGGTATAAAATGCTAATGACACTTGATAAAATCGCAACTCACGTGTGAAAACGAGATGCTCCATAGTGTAGTCACGTGTGGATATAGTTAACTGTGATTGGTTATCAAGCACTCAGAAAGTGCCCCACCTGCAGGAGGACTATAAAAGCATAGGAAGTGATAGTAGCATCGTAGCATGGCGAATACTATGACTCCTTGGAGAGAAACATCGCATGACAAAGGTTTAGGGGTCAGAGTCTTGGCTAGTGAACGCTGCTACGCACAGCGGGTTGCAGCGCGTCTTCAAGCTACAGGAACTGTATGCTCAACTCCGAGTGGAACTGAACACCTAAAACTGCCACTGATGGCGACTGTTCGGCTTGGGGAAGAAAAACCCAACTTCTATAGAAGTAGCGCTTTAAGTACCTCAGGGAATGTTTTCTACGCTGCAGCGGATGAACCAGTAGAGATCTTGCAGGTTATCTAACTGCAGATACGGGTGTGAGGGTTTCTTCGAGAGCGGGAAGATGCACATCGGCACGAAGCGGTCGGTCTCGGTCGACCGAAAACCTTCGCCGGAGAAAGGCAGCCAAACGGCGAGGCCGAAATTGGCAGCAAGCGGGATAATGAGGTGAACAAACCTTGGAAGAAGACGCACTTCGCAGGTGAGTCCAGGTCTGAAACTGCTTGGCAGTAACCAGCTGTAACAGTCGGTGTACAACAGCTCAACTGAAACACACGGGAGTGGACCGATACAGGTGCGTGGTGCCGCATATCAGCCAGGTTTGGGGGGGGTGATTTACACAAAATCGGACTGACTGCTGACAGGCAGGCACACCGGACCGGCAGCTTCTCGCCCATTCCTTCAGGAAGTCAGTCATCCCGTTGGATGGAGGTTCGCCTTCCAACGCGGCAAAGGTCCCAAGCAAACAGCCCGGTGTGGGGAAAACTACCCGGAACGTAAAGAGGCTAGCAGAACGCTCGCGGGGATGCCCTGACGTGATACGAACGAACACCGCTGCGGCTGATATGGGATGGAGCTATACGGCTGCCGAGAAAGTCAAACGGCAACCAGCCATCTTAGATGAATTGTGGAAAGTGCCACCACGGGGTGTTTGGCGAAAGCCATCCCAAAGTCATACATTGATAACCCGTATAGCTGCACGAGGTGTGTTGTTCTGCATAACGCAAAGAGCTCACAGACCAAATACTAAGGCCGCTGTACAATATATTGGTTCTGCTTTTGTATATTTTCTGTAACAATGCCTTGTGTATGTATTATATAGGTCTCTCAGTTGCAATTACTCATTGTTTGTGCATATGCCGTGTTTCCATAGGTAGTTCCGCACATCCTCGTCCACCTCTCTTTTTTATATACCTCAGTGTTTTTGTTTTTTTCTAAAAAAAATAATTTTATATTTATTTTTTTCGAGTTCAAACTAACAACCGGTGTTAGCGGTAATAAGTACACCGCCTCTTTACTGGTCCCGCCCACCAAACGTTTCATAATTCTGGTGCTAATGGCGTACGAAAGCCGGGGGAAAAGAATTTTTTTTTACTAAGAATTTCTTGAAACGGAAAAGTCACGAGTTTTTATTGTTGTTTGTTTGTTGCTGCGCTTCGATTGATGTTCTTCTACGTAACTTTCTCAAACACCAGCGGCCCGCAGCTTAAACATGGCGCCGCCGTCGTCTTGGGCTTACCCAGATTTATCAGAGTTATGGCAACGGCTAATTTCACCGCTATGCGGAAATGTGTTCCTGACTTAAGCATTCCAGCGTCAGCGCCCTACCCCCGCCATCTTCAGAACATTATCCCATGTTTACCTAAATGCGAAAAATTAGTTCATATATGTAATTTTAACCCGAGGAGGACACGTGAGCAACTTCGCGATTCTAGTAAATTAATCTGCCAGCTGTTTTTAGTGAAATCCATTTCGAGCTTCCTATAGCTGCCATTTTACTGTTTTCTTAAGTATTTGTCATGCCAGCCAATACAAGGACTAACGGCAGCAGGGTCTAGGAAAGACCTGTCTGCACCCGTGTTTAGGGAATATCTATCAAGGCGGGTTCGGTGCCTAATAGTCAAGTAAAATGTCTAGAAGTTTCAAAGTGGGAAATATCGGTTGCGTGGTTCGCAGAGCAGATTTTTCAAATTTTGTGTATTATTTACATCCGTTGAGTATGTGAGGAAACTGGCGTTCTTCCTTCTTACAGTAGCCGCCTTCTGAATAGTATTACCTATTTTTACTTCAAACACCGCAGTCTCGAAGACACCGATATCTCTAGAACAACTGGATGTTGGCAGCAATCTTTTTGTCAACCATATAATTTAATAGGATGCCGAAGCCATTAACTACAATAGAAGGTAGTGGAAGAATTATTAAAAGAACGCCCTATTCGAGTAATCATGATTATATATATTATGGAAGCAAATTAGAGGACTCACCAACAAATATCCATATGCATAAGACAGGATAATATATACTTTCTAATCGTATACATACAGATACAGTGCGCTAAAAGCCAATGCAATGATATTAGAAGAATTAGAAAACAAATGTTATCATTTTACTGTGCAAAGCTCCTGGTGCCATTTCAGTATTTGATCGAACCAAACTAGAAGAGCCTTAACCCTGATTGCCATTCGTAAGTGCACTTCCTGTTTTGTTTTTGTTTTTTTCCACTGCCAAGACTCCCACGCAAGAAATATCAAGAGGAAAGGGCAAGAATTAAACTGAGGCTTCTAAAAACGACCAGTCAGGTTTCCAAGGGCGCGCGATCTCAAAGCTCTCGAAGAAATTGGGAAGAAAGTTGGACTGAAAACCGGGAAGGCCGATGAATAAACTGGAGAGGCAAGCTCTTGGTGGAAGGGCATCGTTAAGGGATCCATTGTTTGAAGGGGAGATCAAAAGCAGACAAGGAGATGGGCAAGAAACCACAAGAATCGGAGCGGAGAAGTTTATAAACACATTCCCTGTAAATAAGTCGGAATGCCGACTGTCTTGGTGCGACGAGAGGCGGCTGTTAAAACACGAGTTGGCCAGCGGTGGTGTTCCACACAATAAGGCGAGGAAGAGATTTGGATTCTTGTTCGGGATGGCGAGGAGCGGATAACCAGGAGGAATGGTGTTGGCAAAGTGATTAAGGCTGATATACGAATTAGAAGTACAAGAAAATCCTATTTATCATCCCACACCAGAAAAAGACTACAAACAGAAAAACAGACTCGCTACTTTTGGTCTAAGATAATCCCTAAGCATCTGTCTTGTCCATCAGAGAGTCCTGTTAAGAATATCACGAAGCACGTGAGAGACCATATCATAGAAATTCCGAAATATGTTAATTTCAAAATTTCTTGGAGACTTTTTTTTTTTTTTTGCAAAACATTTGTAACACAATTCCAAACCTGAACCCCTTTTCAACTGATTGTCAGCGATACTCGAAAGCAATGGCCCCCTATCCCGCCGCAAGGGGACCAAGAAAAGCACCAACAGGGTCAAAATTTCTAAAATGAATCCTTTTACTGATTTTCTCAGAACAGTAATAGAATATTCTATTGCCTGTTTGCTACAGAGAAATAGTTTAATTTGCCGCGTAAAGGTGGTGGTTTTACCTCTGTATATGTCAGTCGTTAAAGATGACTATTATAGTCTGGTGCCATTAAAGCGACCATTCGAGTTTGCGAAGGTTTGACAAAGTAACTTAATGGAACTAGATGCTGACGAGGCTTTGCATTCTACTTAAAGCTGACTGGCAAAAAAAAAAACAAACAAAATTATCCTGAGAATATCAGACGGCACAGCCAATAAAACCCCTCGAGTATCGTTTGGGAAAAAAACAAACAGAAAATATAGCGAAAATATCTGTAAAACTACGCGTGTGTGTGTGTGTGTGTACTAGACTATATTAGGCGACAAAGAAACTGGATATAAATCATGGGCTTCAGGTTATTCCATCTTAAAATTAATCTGTGGGTGTAATTCAAAATAGTAACGTATTCAGGAAGAGGTTGTCATCCTTTAATGAATCGGACATCTGAACTGGAAAGTTACGTCCTCTGACCATATTCATCTTGCACAGGAGAAGAATCATTATTTACAGAGTCAGGATGGCACCTGTTACGGCGATAAGTCTAATATTACAAAGTTGCTTTCACAGTGTGAGATAGATCGAATTTACCCTTAGAGTTTTACGGTGTTACGGTAAGTACGAATACGGAGAGTCTATTTTTTTTTTAAATCTTCCCCGTGTTTTGGAAATTCTTTTAATACCAATAAATACTATTCGCGCTTTTGAATACCAAACAGTCATAAAGGATATAATAGTGCTGTTCGGAGCAAATAGAATTGGACGGTTTTTTACTCTTCTTTTTTGTATTTTATATTTGTTGTTTTATTTATAGTGTAAATGAAAAAAAGATAAGATATAATAATAAAGCTACTCAGGACTTATAATTATATCGCTATATGCGAATGTTTTTTTAACCCCCAATGCTAAAACTAATTATATCTGTCCTGCTCCCTGCTAAAACCATAATTAATCTGTCTTCCTCCGCTGCAATATTCTGGAGAACAAAGGATGCATTGTCGTGGCCCACAAGGGCCGACTGTGACTCCTTATCTACTATTTCTGCTCGCTAGGCCAGGGGAGTGCGAAAGATAGGTTTCGGACATTTGGGGCGGGGGTAAATGTGGACTGGCCGGGTTTATCGCGGAATAGATGTCGTGGAACAGCAAGAAGAATGGTCGAGACAGACAACAACAAGAATAAAACTGCATGTCTATCTATACGTGGTTTGGGCGCTCCATTGAAGCGTCGTTCCCGGTCCAGCTGAAGCGCGAGAACAAACGATGTCAAAAGGAACGCGGTAGCGACTTGTCTAGGAGGAGGAAAAAAATATGCAAATTAACTGTAATAAGGCTTATGATGCGTATTAGAGCAGCAGGAAGATCTGTAGAAAAGTGTTGTCTTTGAAATTTCAAAAAAAAATAATGAAGTAGTAAAAAAATATATATAATATTATTTAAACTGACACTTTCAGATTTCAGTATGCGCAGAAACTGAGAACAAGGGGTTTCCACACCCTTTTGTGGATTATACTCACTTTTCCAGTTGCGACTAATGCAAGGGAAGTACAACGCATAGGCGCGTGCGCGCGCACCCCATCCTCCCTTCTCGCTTCCTGCAGTTTCCGGGCAGATTAAATATGGTCCGGCGCTTTTAATGCACTTCCCGTTAATGAAAAAGGGGGCAGGAGACGCTAGGCTTTTTACGAACTCGCGAAGAATAATCGGTTTCCGTCCGTCACGAACACTCGATTACCCTGTGTGTGTCTCTGTCGATAACAAACGACGGCTCCTGGGGTAGGAAACAAACTATTTGCCAAGCACCGACCTCGTTGTTTCTGTACGAAAGACGAACACATTTCCTTTCCAGAACAGTTCTGCGTAACTATGGTACATCCTCAAGAAGAAGGCTTACCTTTCTCCGTATTTAATGGCCACGTGGCAGAACACCCAAAAGACTGCGTTTGCTCGGAATCCGCATTGCATTTGCCACGTATTTAATGTCACGCGATGACGGCCCTTTCTCTGTGGCAGTTAACAATGAAACGGTAAAGCTGAGCCTTTAGTCAAAAATCGTTTCTCTAGAGAGTGGTGAGACTGCATACAAACACAGCGGCGCCCATGATTGTAAAACTACCCGAATAAAATATCCATATTTTATACATAATCAATTATGGCATACATACATACACACACAGCATACATACATACATACACACATACATACATACACACATACACACATACAACACACACATACATACACACACACACATACATACACACATACATACATACATACATACATACATACATACATACATACATACATGTAAAACAAGCATATGACCTGAAAGTTCGTACAGGCGAAAAAAATATTCTGAAACTTTTGTCAGGAGGCGTTTCTCTTCAAATTACCTTCTTCGATTCTTAACGAATTATTTAATCCGAGAGCGCCGCCGACCACCTAACCTGGTCACCTAATATTACTGCCAGAGTTTAATTGGCCCGCGGGTTTATGATCTCGAAGCCATTCCTCACCCGCCAACCCAATTAACCGCATAACCAACTTATATCACACCTTTTCTGCGATTATCAAGTTAAAACGGAAATTAGAGCTTTTTAAATGAATGTATAGGATAGATACGAAGGGCGAGTACTTCCTGAATAGCCTCGGCCGGTTGGAGAAGTTGGCGTAGGCGGGGCAGGGGACCTGGTGACGTTTTGGAAACAAAAGATGTAGAAAGAGAAAACTGAAAACCCCCATCAGCTGAACGCAGAGCACAGATTCCTCTCTCTCTCCACCTCCCACATATTTCAAATAGTTCGGAATGATTTTGAAACCTCCATTCCACTTCTTCGCAAAACGAGAACATTACTTGAACTTGGAAGAATCGGTCGTCTGCTTTTTAACGTTTCGATCGTACAGATAGATATGTCTGCGCTGTTTTTGTCTTTTTTTAAACAAAAAAAAGCATATGTTTTTTAAAAAAACTGACGGCATTCGAAAGGCAACGTGGCTTGACGAGAATACAATGCGGAAGTGACGTCATCGTGAACAAAACAACAAACAGAGATTCTGGCGGGGTCGATTCGAGAAATCGGAGACAATAAGATAGACGGGGATTTATGCTATTTTTTAAAAAATTGCGAAGGTTTTCCCAGGTGGCTAATCCTTTTGCCGCGTCGCCATTTTTCTTTTGCAATCTCCGTGAAGCTGTCAAGTAGAAATATTCAGACCGCATCGGCCAATGGCGGCGAGGATGTTTTTTTTCGACATCCGGTCACGCGAGTTTCCCAAAAAAAAAAAAAAGCACTCCAATTTTCTCCCACATCTGAAAAGTGTAGACTTCTGTAGGAATTTTCCACGTCGATGTCGGAAATTCCGGGCTCCGCAAGATTGGCAACGCCGCCTGGCGGACGAGGGTAGCACTACGCTCTTTCACCAGGATTGCTTCCCTTATAGACATCGGCGTACGAAAAAAGACAACTAAAAACTCTAGGGAGGGATTTTCCATGATTAGCAAAAAAACAAATATGTAAGAAAGGTTTGCAATATTTTATTATTAATATTGTTACTTGCCGTTGTTATCTTCTCAGGAATCAGATCCGCCATCAGAATATAACTCATGTAGTTCGCTTAGCAGTGGTAAGTTCCTTTTCAATTGTGACTTACATAAATTAGCAAGACCATTCTCGCATACTACTGAGATTGAGGAAAACAAAAACCAAAAAAAGCTACCAACAACAACCAGGCCGACACAAGCACATGACATGATCACAGCACAACACAGCATTTACTGGGTTAGTAGCGGAATTAATGACAGTAGTAACGTAATATTCTCACTTTTTTGTCCGAACCAGGATTTTCTCCCTCTCCCGGGGCCATTTTGCTATGACCATCTCAAACTTTTCATGGATAAAGATGTTCAGGTCCCGATATTTCGGATCTCTCCCCACCCCCACCCCCCACACACCAACTTTCCATTTTCTAATCTCTAATAAACGCGCTAGAAAAAATAGGTGATAATTAAGGAGCCCGCGGTTATAGGTCTGTGTAGCGACACCTGGAACGAAGTGAAGCGCAGCGGGAATCAGTCGGGGAAAAGAAAGAAACTGCAGAATGTTAGTTTGTTTTATTTTAAATCGACAGTTTGTATTGAACATCATCTGTTAAGATAAAAGTCCGCATAACTGCCCGACTGTTTAAGTGCATTTACTGTTGCGCCGTCTAGAGACCAAAAGTAGAACTAAAGAAAAGATCACCTCGAACCAATGATCGTTTTTTGGTCTCTTTGTATTCCGTCCTCCGTATTATCGTTGTCCTAGAAGCGGAAGAACAGACATTAAGCGAGTAATAAGGTGTTAAATAAATCCATCTAAGTGTTGTTATTGGATAAAAGGGTCTACTAGAAGAAAAATAAAGGATATATTTTTATATATATATATATATAACATCCATACCTCTGCTTGTTCTGCCTGCAACGAAAAATAGAAGAAAAAAAAGAGAATTAATTTGGGGGGGTTGTGTCAGTGAATATTACTTTGTACACCAGCTTCACGACCCCAAAGCAACTGGACCGAATAAAGTTCGTCATCTCTACAGACTTCCTGACCACATCAACTCCACCCGATAATCTCTCCTCTCCAACTCCATCCATAGACATTTGTTGGGATTTTTCTCTTCGACTTACGTACAAAATACATCAAAAGCGCCGTCCGAAATCAGATCTGCTTCTATAAGTCGCATCTATGTGTGTCCAAGACGCTACTATAAGTCGCATCTATGTGTGTCCAAGACGCTACTATAAGTCGCATCTATGTGTGTCCAAGACGACTATAAGTCGCATCTATGTGTGTCCAAGACGCTACTATAAGTCGCATCTATGTGTGTCCAAGACGCTACTATAAGTCGCATCTATGTGTGTCCAAGACGCTACTATAAGTCGCATCTATGTGTGTCCAAGACGCTACTATAAGTCGCATCTATGTGTGTCCAAGACGCTACTATAAGTCGCATCTATGTGTGTCCAAGACGCTACTATAAGTCGCACAAGAAATGTTAAAAAGGGTGATTCGCCCGGCGATTCCAAACAAAGTAAAAAAAAAAAGTCGCGAATCTAAAAGAAAAACAAAAAAAAAAACAGAAGGATTAGTTCAAAATCAACCAATTTGTGTTGACGGATGGACTTTTGTAAACTGACCACGTGATAGATCCGGAAGTCTTTTCGACTTCCGTAATTATAAACAAAAGAATCCAATAGAATGAAGTGACGATTTTCGATACTGCTAACAAAAGCAAGTTTTTTTTGTTTGTTTTTTTTGTTTAAAATGTGATTTATCGATTTAGTTTAGATGCTAATCCATGTGCTAATGAAGAGAATAGTTGAACTGCTTTGTAGAACTGGATAATTCGCAGAGTTAATGCAGAGCTGAGACGTAAATACTCTTGCTTTTAATGTCATAAACTGAACTTAAAAAATGAGTTATTTCAGTCAAAGATTCATAAATAATGAGATGAGTATTAATTTTTCTTATGTGCAACTTATATAATCATATACATCCCCCAATGGTTTTAGCTCGTTACCAACGATAACCGCCACCTGGTACCTAATGAAGCAGAAACCATACACCACTGGCGAATCGCCAAAGCCAAAGTAACTAGCCGATAGGTTATGGTTCCAGCTTTGTCAGGAGATTGGTATCGGTTGTCGTTAGTTATAAATAATCTGTTACTTAACTCCACGTTTGTATTGAAGTCCATTTAGTGCTTACGTTTTCTAAATTCGAATGAATCTATTTCACTCAATGGCCAAAGTCGAATGAATAATTCTTATCAGCTTAATGATGAATACGCTATTAAATAAACATGGTTTATTGTGTTTTGTTTCATTCTTCTTCTTTTGCACTGAGAGCATTATCTGATGTATGTAATTTAGTGTAACGTGGCTAAGCACCGGGATTAGACAGAGATTTTCCCGCCGCATTAATAAGCTCAAGATATCCGAAGTTCTGAAATGATGCGACAACTATAGTAGCATGTTGTACACCTTACGTCGACCCTCAGTTAAGACATGTAAGGTGCATCACATACTACTAATAGATTACACAAACACATCTTTACTTTCTAAAGGTGTTAGACTTTCCATTGTGGCTTGAATTTCTCTCTTCCCTTTTCTTCACATTGTAAGATAAATATTTAGGTAAACATTTTTTTTTTTAACTTTCTCAAGACATATTAGAAAAATATTTTTATCGATTTTGTATTATTATTATTATTATTATTATTATATTATTACTATTACTATTATTATATTATTACTATTATTATTATTATTATTATTATTATTATTATTATTATTATTATTATTATTATTATTATTATATTATTATTATTATTATGCGGGAAGTGTAGTTTGGATGGAAGAGAAATTTAATAGACTTTTTGCTTACGTTGATTGTTCGTTTTCCAGAAAATGAGTCTTTCTAACATAAAACCAATATATACACGGTGTAGGCAAAAATATTGTCCAACTAAATCTAAATGTTACATAAAAGGAAAAAGTGGGGGAGATAAAAACAGAATCTCAATCAACATCAATATGAGATGTATGCAGATCTTTCCTTTCTTTTCCTTTGGAATACATCTCGTAAACGTTTAATTAAAATAAAAAGATGGATTGTTTGTCCGAAACTGATTTTCGCGAAAAGCATAAACGAACAAGTATTAATTTTAAAGATGAACCATTGTAGTTTTATATATATAGTTACGTTTACTTTCCGACAAGCCTGCGGGTCCGTGCTGAAGGTCGACTCCACGCTCAGTCTCGTCGAGGGGGGAGGAGAAAGGTAAAAGACAAGACTTTTAGAACGGACTTTAAACTTACTTCTCTTCGTGATTGAACTTGTGCCAGACGTTTCTCCGTCGCTATCTAAACTGTCCGCTCTCATCAGACCTATGATGTGAGTTCTCTTGATCTGGGCGTGGTCGAAATCGTGAAGACTGATCTCAACAGGTGGACCAAAGATAGGGTGCTCGTGGTAGTCCACCCTGTCGTCGTTGAATTCGTTCACGGTGGGCTGCAAGGGCGCAAGAGCGGTCTTCTGGGGCTTCGGCGCCACCGCGGGAGGTTTGGGCTTCGGGGGGGTTGGAGGGGGAACTGGCTTCCCGCCGAACTTGTTCTTCTGCATGTCCACCAGCGAGAAAGGCCTGGCCGTGACGTTCGACGTTTGATGGCCGCCTCCCGGCGGCTGTCGGATACTTTGCGTCTTCCCGCTGGTAACGTCCTTTACCTGGAATACCGGAACCTGCTTGGGGGCTGGACTTGGGGGAGGCTGTCCGGTCGGCAGGTTCGCCTCGGGGGCGATGTTTTCCTTGACTTCTTCTCTGTAGGGCTTGAAAGGAGTTGGCGTGCACTGGAACGGCTTCTCCGCCGCCTGCTGTTTCAGCTCGACGGCCATCTTTGGCGGCTGGACGTCGGCCCGCCTTATGGTGGTCACCTGTCGGTGTCGGACGCTCCTCTGCACATCCGTGGCCTCCTCGACAGCCTGTCGGACGCTCTCCGTCTTCACCGTCCTCCACGAGTCGCCTTCCGAAACGGTCACCTTTGTCGAAGACGTCGTTCCTACCTCATGGAGTTCTGCAGGCCTGGACACGGTTTCGGCGGCTGAAGCAGTGTGCAGCGCCACCACTGGTCGTAAATAACCGGTTCTAGGGAAAGAAAGACAGAGACCATTAAGGAAACGGCTTTTGTGCGTCGGGTTCAATTTACAAAGGGGTAATGGGAGGCGGACGACTGGAATCCCTCTCGCCGATATGCTCTGCTTTCGCGTGCGAGTTTCCTTCCGCATCTAAAAATAAAAAGCCCCCGCTAGGTTTTCTTCTTTGCGCCGGTTTGCCCATGTTGGAGAGGAACACCCACCCACCCACCGCGTGTAGTTCCTTCCCACCCTCTGCGGTTCACGACTTAATCGCGGACGTGACGTCACTGACTCGCACCGGGCGGAAGATATGTGGCGACAACAGCAAGGTTACGTGCAATGCGGCGTTCAGCCAGCTACACGTGCACTATCTAACCCTACATGTACGAAACGTAAGACAAGAAAACCACTGGCCACGCAAAGCGCCAGCCATAACCGAGGACATACCAGTTATTAATTTATCGGGCATTAAGGAGGATATTTCATTTTTGCTTACACCCTACATACTGCCTAAGAAGTATATACCACGGATGCAATGTAAACTGGCTTATATACGACATGTAGGATATTTTATTGCATCAACAGACTTCTATTTTTTTTGGTAAACTGTGCTGCATGAAAAACTCTCTCTAGATTTCGTCATCCTAAGTAAAAGGACGAGACACCAAACCTGTGGCTTCTAATTACACTGGACAACAACGATTTTGCCACCGGAACACTGTCACACTCACTTTGTAGTATTTCGCACGTGGATTTAGAATCTGAAAGCCGTTTTGCTCAAGGACGTCACGTGTTTTTAGTTATGACATGTGACTGGCGAATGGAGGTTATTCATAGACTGTAGCAAACTAAGCCTTAAAGCTGTGCTGTTATATCATGGTAACCAAAAACCTTCGGTTCCTATAGCTCATGCAGTTGGCTTATAAGAGACATACGAGTCGATGGAACTCCTTTTGAAAGTAATGATTTATTCGGATCATAAATGGAAAATTTGTGGTGATCTCAAAGTTATTTATCTCCTCCTCAGATTGAAGCTAGGGTACACAAAACACATGAGTTTCTTGTGTCTTTGGAACAGCCGTGATGATGCCAACCATTACACTCGAAAAGACTGGACTATGCGACAGGAACCTATAGTTGGCAGGTACAATGTGCAAAATATGTCATTGGTAGACCCTCAGAATGTCTACCTTCCGCCACTTCAAATCAAACTCAGCCCCTTTGAAAAACTTTGTCAAAGCCATGGATAAAGACGGTGATGGCTTCAAGTCCTAAGAGAGAAGTTTGGTGCTGACAAAAGTGAAACTAAACTCAAAGGAGGAATTTTTGTGGGGCCCGAAATTCGAGAACTCAAGCGTGATGACGGGTTCAAAAAATAAGCTGAACCCACTGGAGTCTCCAGCATGGGAAGCATTTATTTTAGTTGTACAGAACTTTCTTGGCAAACAGAGCTGAGCACTATGCTAGGTATGTGGAAAACATGCTAATGGCGTATGAGCAAATGGGGGCCAGGATGTCGCTGAAGATGCATTTTCTGCATTCGCATCTTGATTTTTTCCAACAAATCTAGGTGTTGTCAGTGATGAGCATGTGAAAGGTTCCACCAAGACATAAAGGTGATGCAAAGTAGATATCAGGGCAAATTCAATCCCAACATGATGGGTGATTACTGTTGGTTCCTCCAAAGGCAGCCTGATACCTCACATAAGCGCAAGAACAAGTATCTGAAACATTTTTGAACATTTGGAATGTACCTACTATGTGAGTTATATGCGTTCCATATCTTCCATAATGCTTTTATCAGTCTTTCTCATTAATTCTGTTGTCTGATCATGGTAAATGTGTTTCATATTAAACATTTGAATACCAAATATTGTTGTTCAAGCTTTATACAGTTCATATAGCATGAGTCATAATATAGCATTAGCGGTGAAATTTCTCCTTATGCATATCTCAAAAATCTGATGTCCTGGCCAAATTCTGACTGCAGATTTGAAATCAGCACCCAAAATTTGGCTAAGATCCCCCACATTCTGCTCAGTGGCGGATAAGAAGTTTCACGTTGTTGTCCGGCGTTATTTATTGAAAGATGGCGCCAGCTGAGTAGTGTTCGGCGAGGGCCGACATCCCTAACCGGCTCAGTCAACTCGCTTAAACGAAGATTGTTGTTCGTGGCTAAGTTATCCGCTCTCCCCACCTCAGCCCTCCGCACGCGCGACTCCGCGTTAGCTTAATTCGAAACGGTATCGTCCGTACCAGAACTCCCTTGTTTAGCTGTGTGTCTGTGTGTTGGGGGAGAGACCGGTTGACTCCGCCGATACGCCGGCGCGAGTGGACCTAAATCACGAAGTGAAGACGGTTCTGGTGGAGTTCCGCTCTGGCGCAAATGACGCCATCTTTACCCAAAACAACCCGACTGATACAGCCCGACTTCACTCCCTTATCTGATGACGACCTTCCTCTGAGGTGTCTAGCTATGAGCGCCAGTCGACGCCCCGTGTACAGACCCGGTCTTGTAGCTGGGTCTGGCGAATAAACGACAGAGCGGGCTTTATGCAAACTTGCCCAGCTACACCGAGATAAAAAGTTAAATGAAATGGAATTAACGTTATAAATAACACTTAAGCGATAACGCTCTAAGTCAACAGTATGAAAATACCTTTCTATTTATGTCGCGAGCTTTCAGCTAGCCAATTATGAAACCCGTTTTTTATTTATAATATATATTTTTTTTTTTCCTAATTCCCATTAGTAGATAGTAGATTAGATAAAATTACACATTTCTTCTTCTTCCATGTCCCTGCAATACCCGTGGTTTACTATATCTCGCGGTGATACATTCGTTAGGGCTGTTACCCTGACCGCCCTTAAGTCATCGCGTCAGTGTTTTCTTGAATCGTGAGGTTTGCTCTCTTCTTTTTTTCGGATGTCTGCATCTTCTTCTGCGACTAGAAGCTTGAGGATACCTCTGCAGTAAGGGGTTCGTTGGGAGGGCGGACTGCTGAGTTTCACTGAGGTCTCCCAGAGATGCACTTCCGGCCGGCTGACGTTCTGAAACGTTTATCCTTCATCGCCTCTTTAGTTAGCTTCCATGTAGTCGTCACAGCGAGGCAGGAAGTGGTCACCGGCTTATGCGACGGGTCCACGGGAAAGGAGGAATGGCCGTTAACACGATTCTTGGTTCCGCCGTAGCACTAGTTGTAGCCCAGCGATGAGTCACTCGCAAACTTAAAACAGAGATGAGACCTGGAGTAATTCACAGCCACTGTTAACTTTGCGCCTGTGGAGTTTCATAGATTTTACATGGCGCTGAATACTTTTCGGTCGGAACTCCCTGGTATCCATTTACAAAGGGAATCGGCTGTGCCGAACAATAAAACCTCCACCGTAAACATTTGTTTACGGTTGTGAGAAAGATGAGCTGGGTTTTTTTGGGGCGTTTGCCCTCGTACTCCGATATATTTGCATTTATCGTGGTGATGCACGTGGCTAGGTTCCTCCGGAAAGTTATCTGTTAACTGAAATATGCGAATTGTTTCCAATCCTTCTTGTCATGTACAAACTATTTTTTCAACAGAAACAAACGTATACGCACTTTTTCTATTAAATCGTTATCTAACGTTTAATATCTCTTAACATTCCTCTAACCTATTATATAACAATTCCTTTCAGGGTTTGCTTTTTGTTGTTCCTCAACTGCGAACTTAAAGCCGACGCGACCTTTCTTGCTGGAAACGAGTTCTGGCCTTTGCATCTCAAAGTCAGAACGAGACCGGATGTTAACGACGAAAGTAGAAAAATCACGTGACAGCGCGCGCTTCAGATTCTCGGTTCCGCTGCAGGTTAAAAATTACCCGAAATTTCAGTAATAGCGAAGAGCAGCATAGCATAAACTCTTTCCTCCTTCTCCTCCTCCCCCCACCCCAATCTCAAAGAATTACCATTTCGTCCAAAGATGAATTCATTCGGCGGCAAGTCGGCGCGATTAACCCGTAACCTTCAACAGCGAAGGTGATACCCCGGATCTTATTTCTCGGCAGAATGTCGCTCACACACACCGGAAAAGGAATGGTGAACAGCGGTAAGGTGAGCCGGTCGGCCGTCTGTCGTAGTTTGGTTGCCGTGGTGAATCTACAATTTTTGCCGAGATTGGTTTCTAACCGCTCGCTACACCCGCACACGGCGATACGGACTGGCCAGGCGTAGATAACCCTGCTTGCTCTCAGTCTTGTCTACGAAGCCCAGACACCGACGGGTAATCTGACCACTGGCGCGGCAACTATCGACGAGGAAGCACCCACGGTGCCGCATTAGGACGAAAACACCCGCAGCTGTCAAAGTGTACCTGATATTCGTATATTTTATCCGCTTCTATTATTATTATTATTATTATTATTATTATTATTATTATTATTATTATTATCATCATTGTTTGTTTAGGCAGACATCTACTGCACTGCGGCGCTGTTTTGCACCCCCCCTTTTTTTGTGATGGCGCTCCCGAACACCGAGATCAGGCTCAATGCTTTTGTCGTTGTTAGCTTTCGACGAGTTTCGGGCTGGTTATAAATAACAGCAGCGGAATGCATGCGGGAATTTATTTCTATAGCACTGCGGGGTGAAACCCTAGGCTGCTCCCCCCCCCTCGTACTGTTACTAGCGCCTGGTTGCGATGTGGAGTACGTTTGTCATAATCAGATAATCAAGAATTTATAACGGATTCCGCGGGAAAGTTGAGGAATGTAGAGCACAGGGGTAAAAGAAAAATTTCTGGAAAATTAGGTGGAGAGAAAGAAGGGCAGTAGATATGTAGAGTAACCGCCAGAATTGTTTGAACATTTTTTACTTTCTTTTGGTTGTTTTTGCATCAGGATGCGAAGATAATACGGAAATATTTATGGTATTTTACTATGGCATTAACCGCTTCTGTCTTATTACAAAGTTTAGCGAGAGAGAGAGAGAGGAGGAGGAGGAGGAGAGAGAGATGAAGTCAGTAAAGAGATAGCTTCAGTACAGAGAGGGATGACGCCACTACAGAGATAAGACGTCAGTACAGAGATAAGACGTCAGAACAGAGAGGGATGACGTCAGTACAGAAATAAGACGTCAGAACAGAGAGGGATGACGTCAGTACAGAGATAAGACGTCAGAACAGAGAGGGATGACGTCAGCACAGAGAGATGACGTCACTACACAGATAAGACGTCAGTACAGAGATAAGACGACAGAACAGAGAGGGATGACGTCAGTACAGAGAGATGACGTCAGTACAGAAATAAAACGTCAGAACAGAGAGGGATGATGTCAGCACAGAGAGATGACGTCACTACAGAGATAAGACGTTAGTACAGTGTTAAGACGTCAGTAGAGAGAGACCTGGACCCCACTGTCCTGGCGTCGCGGGCCTACCGAACTGTTACAGAAGATAGGGTGGTGTGTGCGGTATCAGTCGACCTTTGTGACCAAGCGAGTAGTTACCTAGATACGGTTGAGGGCTCTTGAGCAGTGGTCAGGCTGCGAGCCAGCGAAGACCTATCCGCGGAACCTCCAGCACAGATACCCGAAAGATCCCTGCTGGGACATCTCCGTGTGGAAGGGAGCCGGAACGCCCGAGGAAAACTCACGCACCCGGCCGGTGAAGAAGAAGAGCGAGGACAAACGGTGCCGAGGGAGGGCCGCCGACTATTCTTAGCTTACGTGGACAACTCTGCCGGAAGTCAGCTAAACTCACCACTGATGACGTCATTGAGGACCAACGACGCCGCGTCTTTTAGCCACTTGTCACCTTAACTTGCAGAGTTTCATTCCGTAAAGACCAAGGAAAAAAGAAAGGAAAAAAAACCTATTAAAACGTGTATTTCCCTTGAATGCTGTTTCTGTACGGGCGTGTAGATTTAGCAAACCTGCCCACCTATACCTGAGCTTTTTATTCTCGTAGTGGTGTTTTCTGACGAATGAAAGATTTGACGATTGAAATCTGTGTCCATTAGTTGGTAATTTAAAGGTGAAAGCGAAAGCCAGGGCTAAACCTTCCACTTTCTATCGGACAGATTTTTAAGGTGACGCGTGTTCCTTAACGTTGTTGCCACAAATTCGAATGAATTACGACTAACTTCAAGGCGTCTCACAGAACCGGTCAAGGGTTTGAATCTTTAAGGAACCGGTTCGTGGAGTCAACAGGAGCTGATGGCCATTTCTCTTGGGGCGGAGGTTATCATAACAAACGACAGCATCCGGCCTCCATGTAAATACTAGACGAAGGTAAGGGTGTTTTTAGAAGTGTGCGGTGTTCCGGTGACGAGGCCGAACTTCACTGGGTACGCAAAGGAGACCGCAGCCGTAGCGAGCGAGTGCGCTGCACTAACCGGACACCTGGAGGCTAAACTTAAACATCGTTCATACTTATTACGCACGCTGTCGTTTTTCTGTTTTTCATTAGCTAATTCTGTCATCACGAACGTGGTGCCGAGATGTGCCCGATCTAACACAACCCTCGACTTTCTAATAAGATCTCATTTTTAAACATTTTCGGAATGTCGATGAGGGGGGGAGATACACGTCTACAAACCGATGGCGAACGAATAACAGTTTGCGAGGGGGGGAAGCGAGCTTGAGACGAGTAGTGTTGACGGAGAGCACTTGCAGGACCCATCGGGATATATCTCGCTCTGACGTGGCACTGATCGGAGTTGGTCGGCTGGTTTTGGTGCGCTGACCAAGAAAGAGATCTTGGGAATCAGTTCGTCAACATCTCCTAAACAACGCACGATGTCTACATCACTCCACTCCTCTACAGAGGCTTCTTCTTGTTACTTCTAAGAGTGTTAAGTGATTTCCACTTTGTATTCTGAGGTGACAGCCTGAACCAGTTAGAACAAACTTCTCGCACTTGCTTGTGTGTGTGTGTGTGTGTGTGTGTGTGTGTGTGTGCGCGTGTGTGTGTGGATTTACTCATGGGGGAGGCATTTCCAGCTCAGATCGTCCTTCTTCTGTATTTGGTGCGAGTTATTCCATTGCCTTGCTTCAGAAAACAGGTAAAAAAGAAAATTCTTTTAAATATGTATAAGGTTACAGTCGAAGGTACGGACCACTGCGAGGTCAGTTAACAGTGCACATTACATTTCCTTAATAGTCTTTACAAACCAAATGAAACATAACTATGACTTGTTATTGTTAAAATAGCAGTGTGATTCATACGAATGTTAAAATGTCTGCATTCATAATTGCTAACGTTTCAACCATGGCATTATGGCAATGTCGCGCTAAATCACAGCGTGTAATATTAGAAATCTACACGCCGCTGGTCTCTTTCTTTCGTTGTTGTTGTTGTTTTTTTGCGGTACGGTAGCAACTCAGATTATTGCATCAACCAGAAGTAATTGAGATTTTTCGTGTCTCGCTGTGTTCATGTCGCGACTAATTCACTGTTTGAACATTCGCTCGCTTCCGATTTGGTGTTGTTGTTGTTGTTAAAAGGAAATTCTTAGCAATGGAAAATATTTCAAAGTTTGAGGATTATGCTACGGAAGTTATGGGCTTGAATAAGACACCGACTCGAAGAATAGCGGGAGCGCTGAGAGGTCGGGGATGGGTTAAGTTGGGGGGGTCGACGACGACCGACCTTCTGTGTGACAGCATACGCTCGGTTCCGGGGTGTCCGCTGCAACGGAATGAAGCGATGGTTATACCTCCTGCTCAGTTGGTTCATCAGAAAGACATTACTGAGGAAAAAAGCCAACAGCTTCAACAACAGCCGGCCCGGTGGGGCAGGTGGTAGCTGGTTAGCTCCGTAAGGGGACCGTTGCTCCTGTACCGGGTTCGATCCCAGGCTGGGGTCAGAGGAGAGTTGTCGCTGATGATCGCCATAGCTTGAAACAGCTGTACGACATCTCCTTGGTGTCCGACGTGAGAGAGATCTCCCGGGTCCTTGGGGCCCACGGTGTCGGGGGACCGGGCCGTTTGTCGGCTCGACGAACTTCTCTCAGTAACGAGGAGGACTCGACAGAGAACGGGCCACTTGTCTTTACGGGATACGATGCCATTGAAAGAACCTCGTTCGGGAGTCCAACTCGAACAACAACAACAACAGCTTCAACAACAGAAGGACAACGGTTGTGATTCCACGCACTGAAGGACAGTAAAAGCGAGAGAGTCGATTCACGCCGCTCTGAAACTACCACATTAAGTAAAATACACCCGGTGTCGGGGTTAGGAAACGTTGGGCGCCCCTGTTAACTGATAGGAAGGTTAATCTATCCCAAAACGTAATACCTAATTGAGTGGATGACCCGGTGAAGTAGTAATCTAAGGCATAGGTCGAAACTTTCTCAACCACGTAATTAGATCGGGGCGTTTTCATTGACATTATTGGTATTAAATAATCAAGGAACCCATGTTCCTGTGTTCTTTTCCTGTCGCAGTCATCGGAATATACTCCCGAGAACTATTTCGTTTTGCAATGAAGTTAGTTTTCCGCATTTAACGGACTGTACAAGTGGCCAAATCCGGTAGCGAACCCGCGAGCTCTTGGTCGCTAACTTTCCTTTATGCTCCGTTTGGCTAACAGTGGGAGAAATACCACGTTGAAACAACTTAGCAATCAACCGGTCAAGGGTTCGAGTCCAGCTCGAACTATTTGTATTAAATACCAAAATACAAACTCCACTCGCAATGCAGTTGGTTACTACTAACCAAGTGATGGGGAATTTCCGAATGAACCGGAATTGACTCTTCGCTGGTTTCACCTGACTTTAAATAACTAAAAGACTTCTTCCAGTTCACGTGAACGACAAACGAAATGGAATTTGTTTTGCCTGAATACCAAACCGTCCTTCGGCGTTTTGAAGGTTTACGGAAAGGCAGCGTGTTTTTAAGTAGCAAATAAGATTATGTACATACAGAAAAGCACCCATCTAATTTTAACAATACGGATACTAGCTCAATGCTCATTCTTAGGAGAACGTAATTATTCAGAGAACCGATATTTTTGTAAATCCGTCTTCCTGAATCGAACGGATGAGATAGATGCAACTCACATCTTTATCGTGAAACACTATGTTTCTGTCCATTGGTAAATTTCTTATCCAGTCTGATGGAATCAAGACCCACGTGGTTTGCCGTAGCCACGGGTTAAAGCCGCAGAGAAGCCGTACGATTAAAAAGAGTTCTACTACAGAAGCGTCACTTTCATTTTAAAACATGAAATGTCCCGTGAATATTCGGGGAAAGCTATCCAACCTGTTGAGAGACAATACATGGATATACGATCGCTGGCATCATCGCGATATTTCCCCACGACGTAATTCGACGTTAACACAAAGTGCTCTGGCCATAATTTTGTGATATTCTGCAATTCGCCAAAGTTTGAAGGCTGGAAAATATGGGGCCCAAAAAGTTGCTCCAGCTACTCGATGGAGAATTTACGAGATAATAACGGGATATTGTCGGCGAGCGACCGCGTGGTATTCCGGTTTTTAAGAGCCCTTCCCTACGCCTGCGTTCAAGAGCAAAAACCCAATACCGCCAACTAAAGCGAGGAAAGAGTTTGGTGCAAGCAACTCTTCGGAGTGGTGGTGGAACGAGAGCGGAGTACAAGGGATAACGGGGCTAATATATGAGAATGAGAGAAGCTACGCCAAAAACTAGACGCCAAACATAACCGGAAGACGGTCGCAGGGCGCCGCTAACCTTCCGCCACGTAGTTAAATCCAGATAATTTTACATTAACGTAAAAAAAAAGCAAATAGAGGAGAATATAACCTTTTAAACTTTGCTTCTAAGATCAGGATCATTGGTTTTTGTGGCTGCTCTTGTGGTTTTCGGTCTCAGAAAAGCTGGTTTCCTTTGAACCGGAACGCTTAATAAATAGAGAGAAATTTAACGAACCTGGTAATTTCCAAGACCAAGGAGTGTCCGGCCGCATCCACCAAATCCATGGCGCTCTCGTGGGATCTTCCCATGACCGAGACGCCATTGACGCTGTGCAAAGTGTCACCTTCTCGGAGATCGTTGGCGTGAGCTTTACTTCTTTTCCTGATCTGTAACAACGAAACAAACAAACAAAGGGGGGGAGTCAGCTTTCAAGTGGTGCCGATCCCGTGAACTTTTGGTTGCTAAATTTTTTTTTTTTTTTTTTTGACGTGGTAATTTGACTGACACCGGTTTAAACAACTGCACCACGATCGGACTGCAGGAAGAGCTCGAACGCTGGTCTTCGAGGGTGAGACCCAATGATGGCGACGGGAAAAGACTGCCAAACTATAGGCCAATCGCTTGGCTGTATCACTGGTAGTAAGGTGGTTGGAAGAACCTGACCCACCCAACTAACGTCAGTAAATCCACTACTTAAGCTGTACGATGTCTGAAATGTACGTACATCCACAGTAAATTCCCTGTTGGGAGAAACCGTTAAAAAAAGGCTATACCAAATAAACGGACCTTGACCGCATCTTTGCAGATTCGATGTAAATGCCTTTGGTTACTTTATCTTGATTTTTTTTTTCTTTTTAGAAAAATGCACATTATTAGTGTAATAAGATTATTTCAGGTCATGTAAAGAGAAGGGAAAAGTGTGTACATTTGACGTTGTCTAACGACAACTAAAAGTACAAACAGGAATCGCACAGTTGATGTAGTTTTTCAGTGAGAAACACCCTGATACAGATGTTTCCAAAACATCTCAATGTAAAACTGAATTTACTAGATTAATCGAGATTGAACACTAAGGGAGCACTCATTACTCATCTTTCAGGTTTCATCAGAAGGCCCTAGATAACAAGCGTTGCAGCGGTTATCAACTCCAAAAAGCAAATAACTTTATTCCAGTGTACTCTGGAGAACATACACACATGCAAATCTTGTTAAAGAACGCACTTTTGATAGTTTGATCGTTTTTACTGCATGTTTTTTAATCAATGAATACTAATTCTGATAGTTGGCACGCCAATAAGTTATCTCGAAATAAGCTATCCAGAAAAGGTTATCGTTCTTTTCAGTAAAGCTACCAGTCGAGGAATACAGGTAGACCTTCATATTGTGTTATAATAGTCTATATCGCTCTTTTGACTCTGGAGTGCAAGAAACAAAATCAGTGATATCATCCAAAATAGCATAAGATTGAACAATTTATTTTCAAAGGGCCTGTTTTCATACCAAAAACAGATTAGCAAAGTACTGCATAAAGCCAATAAATATTAGATATCTGCTTTATGAATCTCTCTCTCTCTCTCTTTACTGACGTCGCATCCTCTCTGTACTGACGTCATCCCCCTCTCTCTCTCTTTACTGACGTCGCATCTCTCTGTACTGACGTCATCCCCCCTCTCTCTCTGTGCCTCTCTTTACTGACGTCGCATCTCTCTGTACTGACGTCATCCCCCCTCTCTCTCTCTCTGCCTCTCTGTACTGACGTCTCTCTCTCTCTCTTTACTGACGTCGCATCTCTCTGTACTGACGTCATCCCCCTCTCTCTCTGTACTGACGTCTCTCTCTCTTTACTGACGTCGCATCTCTCTGTACTGACGTCATCCCACCCTCTCTCTCTGTGCCTCTCTGTACTGACGTCTCTCTCCTCCTCCTCCTCCTGCCTATTTCAGATGCTTTTAGGTTGTAATCTGATGTGAGATCGGCGCTAGATGTTGTTAGTTTATTACGTCTACCGTTGAAAGAAATTTAATAATGCATCTGCGTACTTTAGAGACCCTGTAGCTTCCACTGCAAGTATATCTTACAAGGAGCCAGGAGATTCTATAACTTACAGTTGACTGCCAGGGTTTTATTTTAAAGAAAACAACAAAAACTCGCTTATTTATCAGAACCCACTTTCATCGGTCTTGCCCGAAACTCTGTTTCACATGTGAAAAGCCCTGCTGTCTAAACTATATATTTGGACGTAACCAGACATTCTATAAGCTTGTGTTTGCTTTCATTTATCGCCAACAAAAAGAAAACCCTTAGTTTTGTTGTTGTTGTTTTAACTGTCCCGTCTTTTTTACTAGAAAAAACATATGAATAGATAAATAAGCAAGCATGCATATGGTGCTGGTGTTTGTAAAGCAGCCATTATCAAGTATCCTATATTTAACAACGATAAACACCCGCCCTTGTTCTAAGACTTTTTCTACCCTCTTAAGGATGTCGACAGCATCTCAGCGCTCGGCCGACCCCAGGAGGCGCGCGCGCTGCACCTGCGTCCCGATAAGGAAGACACGGACGGTGTGGTGTTTGCGTCTGCGGCTCCAGCCAAGAAGGAACACTTTCGCCAAATGGAACTAACGAGCAAGACCTATTCTAGAAAGTAAAAGGGGAGAGAAAACAATCTCAACCGTCCAAGCATCCACAGAACCAAAAAAAGGAGAAAAATGATAAAACTCTACCGGAAGGAAGTGGAAGGGGGAAAGGGTTAGCACCTGAGATATCCGTGAGGCGTAAGCCTTGACGTCACGTGTGTGCGCGTGCGCGCGCTCCTGGCTTGGCTATTCTCTTGTTCCACCCAGCATCCGTCTCCATTTCTGCTGCAGTTGCCCTATTCTCGCAGGTCTCTAACAATGTCACGAGACTTCAAAAGTCGAGCATTGAAATTCCTACGCAGCCGCTTTACTTCGATACACATTGCAATGGAAGTTCTCAGACCACCCGGCGATGTTTGGGTTTTCTTTGCTAAATAGTAAATGGGAAACTACGAGAAAATTCTCACGACTTCATGAGCAAAGCATGCCAACCTCAACCACAGGGGTTAATTTCTTCGCCGATCGCAGTTACCATTTAAGCAGTTTTCGACTTCAAAAGTCCGAAAGATGAGGTTGGCTAGAAATTGAGACCGCTCCAGTGGTCTACCGAAAACCAACCAATCTCACGCTGACACACACACACACACACACACTGGCTTTCTCGGACAGCGACTCGCAACGGTATGCGCTATGAGCCAGTATAACTACATGAGTGGTTCATCTGAGTTCGTCATTGAATTGACTGCTCACAAAGCCAGTAGAAAATAGCTAGGTAAAGAAGCTACTTTAACTTTTTTCTCTCTCTATTTTTTTTTTTTTTTTTTAGTTCGAGTGATGACTACGGAACAGTGGCGCTGTAAAAGGCGAAAAGATTCTTGTGATAATAACACCTAACTAATAACACCAAAATGGCTGCCATTTTTGGATGTTGCATTGCATTGTGGGAGAATACGGTTACGCTGTATAGATACAAATGGCCGTGCAAGAGTAGGTAAAGTTAGATGGGTAGGGAAGCTATTCAAACTGTTGACAGTAAATGCGGGCAGCTATATTGTAAAGCAGTTGGTTCCTTTATTTGTGTTGTACGCTCCCCCCGTAAATAAATACATAAAGGGTCGCCGCTTCGCTATTCAGAAAGTAGTAGCCCTTTGACCTGGCTCCAAGGTACTGGCCTCTGTCCGATACACGTCCACTCCTCATCGAGCATCTCGCGCCGATTCCTCGGCAGTTCGTAAAGGTCGGATTTGCTATAATGAGAGAGGCTGGAGGAGAATTGAATTTGCGTGTTGAGGCTGACATTTAAAATCTGGTAACTTTGCAAGGAGAACACGACACGCCAGAGTCGTTTGAGTCAGCTTAGGAAAACCGCTGCAAAATTAGAAACTAGACTTGGATAAATAGTTTTTTTTGTTGTTTTTTTTTTTTCTAATGTATAATCAGAACCGAGGTTGGCAAGTATCCCAGCATCTGGAATGTTGAGGCACGGACAGTATACGCTGCCCACCGCTGTTGCTGGGCTGTTGTATCTTTCTTCTACCGTTTACTTAGATGTAGAGGCATATAAACATAACGTGCAGTTTAAACACGCGCCACTTCTATTTATGATTCCGTCTCACCGATGACAGTGACAATCACAGATTATCAAATACGTACAGGAAACATCCAACAAATATTGTCGCGTCGATAATTCAGAGACCGCCAACTTCAGATTATATTCTTTTAGCTCTTAAGTTTACCTGGTTCAAAAATCCATGCGTGTGCCAATATATCACGCCAGGAGCAAGCACGACAACCAACCGAGCACGAACAGTAAACCGTCTTGCACAACTATGACGTATAACCTAGCCTAAACAACACGAAGCATAACTATGGCGCAAAGTATGTCGTGACCCTCTTGACTGAGGACATATGACGTTGCCATATATTATTAAAAACTATCGAAAGTTTAAATCCCCATATAAGTTTTTTTTTTAAATGAATGAAACTGTGAGTTGATAAAATAATAATAATAATAATAATAATAATAATAATAATAATAATAATAATAATAAGTTACCCGAGATCGTTACTTTAGAACTTCAGAGAGGTAGAAATGCCAAACCGAGGCCGCCCACCCCGATCCAGAAGTCGAACTTAGGGGCCTCAACTATGGCATTCCACCTCAACTACGGTACCCGGCCAGATGGCAAATCAGCGACAATAACCTTTCGGACGGTCACATGGACTTCGGTATTGCGCGAGAAATTGTTTTCACTGTTACACCAGCCACCAGGTGGCGGGTGCTGCAGTCTCGCAAGTTTCTTACCACGGAAAACCCGTTCGATTACAGGGGGTTCGGATATACGTAGGAAAATAAAAATTACGTGAAAGGGAACCCTTAACACGAACGTTCCTGGTTTTCCTAACGTTTATCAAATCTGCTCGGCGAAAGGTTTTTTTTTTGTTGAAAATTATTTGCTCTTTTTAACATTTTCTGCTGAGGGAAATCGCTTTCAGGTGTTTGTTTGAAGAAAATCAAACCTACGGCATGCCGCCGCAGACTTCTTATCTAATGACAAAGGGTCGGCAATAGTAATCCCTAATTATGGCATTTATACGGTGTGACATCGTGACGGACGTCCCCTCCCCCTAGACAGCCGTGAACTCGCGCCCGGGCCGATATCAGCGATCGCGCGTTCTGATGGCGAGAAATTCTGGGTGGGGAGGCCCTTTGGATAGGCATACAGTATATATATATATAACTATTGCTGGCCAGGGAAACCGCGCGAGCACGCAGCCGAACCCTTATCGAGATAGAATTACCGAAAGACGGGACCGACGTTTTTTCCCCGATAATTCCGCTGGGCAGCTGAGCCAACACCCGATATCAGGAGGGGCACGTGACAGGTGGAAAGGACGGGCACGAGGACGAGAACGGGAGAAATTGACTGTGAGAGGGTTAAATGTATCGACTTTTCTGACAGACTATATCGGATATTATTTGTGTACGTTTTAAAAGACAGAAAGAAAGGAAACAACCTACAATTCTATGGCCGCATAAACATCTGGAACCGAAAACCGAGTTGAGAAGTTTAAATTCAGACGTCTATTTAACATATGTTCTAAAATTTTAGTCTGGAATCAACTTAACGGGTCCGCGTATATCTTTTATATCACTAAAAAAAGAACAAAAGTTCCGCATTTCCAGGTACATTCTTTTAGGTTCTAGTAGTTATATGATTATCGCAAGAATTCGATAAATACGGTAATAATATCTGCCATCTAAAGGTTTTAAAAAATGTAGCTTCCAGTATCATAAAGTATAGAAAAAGAAAGAATTCCCATCAAATATATATAATAGCCTCCTTAATTTACAAAATTTGACAAAACTGACGGAATGAATTAAATAATAAAATTACAAAAAAATATATAGTCGATTGATTTAAAAAAAACAAAAACAAATTTATCAGTAAATTCCATATGTAGCGATTCTTCCAGCATTTATAAGGCTGTTATAAAAGCAAACAACACCGGCAAGGGAGATAACTCCAAAAAATCTTTTCCAATTCCTCTTTCCTTAAGCGCATGTCTTGGTGTTTTTTGTTTTTTTTCTTTTACTAAGAATTTAAAAAGATTAATTTTATTCCACCAAGTAAGTGCTGTAGGTAAGAGACTTTTCCCTTAAGTTGAAATTCGTGTGATCACCTGGTTTGATCTCGTGACCACACTACCCACAACAAGTACCTGGGCAGCGGATCATCTGTAACCTCTTGGACTATCCCAACATCCAAAGTAACAGCCTGAGTGATTGGTTATTGGGAACGGGTACCGTAGTCTATTATTATTATTTAGTAGTAGTAGTAGTAGTTCTGTCGTTAAGATACCTGTCTTGTTTGCACATTTTACATATTACTTACGCATGTCTTTTTTAGTGTTTATCACCAAGTTACATGAAGTTCATTTGGCAAGAAACCAAAACGGCTGTAGATTTCACGAACAAAATATTTGATGCCAACAGATCCTCATCGAGAAAAGTATGCATTGTTTTCATCTACGCAATTTGCTTGCATCTCCAAAGCGTAGGCTGGATAGGAATGACTCATGGGATTTCCGAAGATCCTGGCCCCTACCTGCTTTTCTTAATTATTCTCCTCTTTGCACTTCACTTCGAGCTCTGCGACGTCACACGACCAAATTTTGGCCGTTAACTTGCATGGCGTCCGAGCTGCCGAAGATGTTCTAGTTCGCACGTACGTCGTCAGCGTCGTCGCGCTCTCTGCCCTCCGACGGAGGAAGTGCAGTCCACCCCGCTTACCTAAAGAGAGAGATCTCGGACTCTGCGACCCGCCGCGTCTTTATCCTTACCTCACCTTCGGGGATCGATTTATTGAGAACGAAAGGTACCCCCCCCACCATCATTAAGAAATACTATGTCAGCTACAGGTCCTCCCAGCTTGCTGGAGGAACACTCTATCCATCATTAGAAATCCTTTCTCACCACCACATCATCACTACCTCAAGCGGAGTCAGTGACGGAATCTTATACATGAAGTTGCAGAAGGTGAATTCTTGCCACAGCGGTTTGGATGTGCGGCAAGTGGCATAAGCAGACACTTCCCACGCTTTCATTTACAAACATAGGTGATTCGAATAAAACTACCTACTGCTCGCTCCAATATCAGCTAATCCGCTTATCAAATTACTTTTCGCCCTGTGGCTAAACCCCCCCTAAAATAACTGGAAGACCGCTGCGATTCAACAGAAGTCTCCTTCAGAGCGAGTCGTTTCAGATTTTCGCAATACCAAAAAAAAAAAAAAAGTTACGGGTGACGTCATCGTTCTGCTGTCAACAACAAAAAAAACAAAAACAAAATGCAAATCGCGTCATGCTGTGTTTGCGCCGGGTGGTTCTCCTTAGCCTGCACAAGTCTGACGTCACTGATTTTATCCTGCTCTCGCTCCAGAAGCGCTCAATATCACACGATGGCGGACGTGCGCGCCTCGACAGAAATATAATCAGTTTATTATTTCTTTAGAAGCCATTCGATAGCTTTCAATTACTATTTGTAGCCGAGAAATCGAGTGGTAAATATTAGTGATACATGACAGAGTTGACATAGGAAGACCTAAAATGGTGGCCAACCAAGGCATAATTTAAATGGAAAGAGGAACATTCGAACATCACGGCGTTGGTTATCAACATAGGAAAACAGATTACGATCAATAAAAAAAAAAAAACCGTACTTCTAAACCGAGATTTATCGTATATAGCGATTGATGTAGGGGATTAAAATTAAGAGAGGAGAGAGAGAGAGAGAGAGAGAGAGAGAGAGAGAGAGACTAGGAGAGAGAGAGAGCGAGAGAGAGAGCGAGAGAGAA
>JACATO010001691.1:0-110793 GCA_018389105.1 Nautilus pompilius | reverse complement strand
ATTTAATAAATGAGAGTTCAAATATATACGAAATATAAATAAATGTAAAATATAAAGGTAGGAACAGGAGGGATTTTTGTTGTTATACATAATTTTAGCAAGGTGTTACCGAGAAAATAGATCATAATATTACTGAAAATAAGTAAACAAACTATAAATTAAAAATTTTATTTTATTTAAGTCGATAGTGATTACAAAAGTTATCAGTTTTTGAAAGTTTTAAACTATATAGTTTACAGAAAACTAATTGAAACATATTAAATTATTTTATCATTGTTAAACAAATCATACGATAGCAATCATGGCTCTTTCAGAAAAGACATCGTTTTAATATTTAAATGTAGTCTGTTAATTTAACAATATTTGAAAACAATTATTCATTATTAAAAAAACAAAACAACATATAGTTGTTATTTAAATCTCATATAAAAGTAATAAAGATTTGCATGGATACAGTTGAAATATTCATAAGTAGTTACACTAAAAATTTTACTCTACTGATGGGTAGAGGAAAATACAAAAATAAATGTTAAATACTTACAGGCTGTTCAATGTTCCAGTAGTAAGTTGAAAATGAATGAAAATTATAATATATAAACGTAAGTAAGTCAAGGATGTGTTTATTTAATTAATATTTATAATACCATGAATAATTTGCATGCCATTCATTAAACAAAATAATAGTCAATAAATTAAGTTGTCTAACTTCAGATGACAGTATGATATAGAATAATGTAGTGAAAAAATTTATTAATTCATATAATTCATCAATTTTGGAAATGATGTTAAATAATTTTTCAGGAACCAAACGATAAAGGTTAGGAAAATTCGATTATGTAAATAATTTTCATATGTATACTTATATATCTTCCATTAATTCAACAGTATTTGTTATCAAAAAACAGTCGATTTTATTTAAAAAATGTAAAAACTCCATAATATCATTCTTGGAAGTTCATAAAGAAATATCAAAGTTAACATTGTTAAGTTTGTATTCTTCCTACACATATAGGAAAATCTCATTCTACAGATTAACGTAAATAAGTATGGACCATAAACGTTTAATATTTACAAACTGTTGAAGGTTTCAGTTATCTTAAAAAGCGAAATAAATATTATTATGAATATATGATTGGAGAAAGCTATGTTATTATACTTAACATTCTATTTTCTTTACCAATTAATATGATACTTTAACTCAAAGATGTAGGAAATAATAAATCAATATTCTATCTTGTTTCAGGCACGGTGTATGACAAACAATAATTGTATGACACTGTTAGCATAACAGTCAGATGCCTACATTTCACTCAGGAAGCAAACAGCGCATGTGAGTACAGGATGGGTATCATTTTAATGTCAATATAAAATACATTAATTATCCAATATTTATAACAAATGTGTTTCGTTCCAATAAATAAATTGCTATATGATCGTTATTGATATCACAGTTAAAAATGAAAATCTTAACGTCATTAAATGTTGTTACAACGTCGAATAGTTACACTAAAAATGTTCATGTATATATATATATATATATATATATATATATATATATATATATATATGGAAAGACGAATAATTAATAAAAGGAGAGTTCTAAATATGCATTGAATAGGAAATAGATGTAAATATAAAGATACTAGAGGAGGATGATTAGTTTATATACATTATGGTAGAAGTTTCATGAATAATTAATATCATATATTACTTAAAATAAGTAAACAAACTATAAATTAAAATTTTATTCCATTTAAGACGGTAGTGCTTATAAAGATTTGAGTTTTGGAAGTTTGAACTAAATATTTATAGAAAACTAATTGAAACACATTAAATTATTTTACATTAAAAAAAAAACGATAGAAGTTACAAATACTTTAGGAGACATATCGGTTTAATATTTAATTGTAGGCCATTCATTTAATGAATATTGTAATCAAATCTTCATTAAAAACAAAAACGCCATATAGCTGTTCTTGAAATCTCATATACAACGAATAATTTTACGTGGTAACAGTTGGAATATTAAAAGTAGTTACATTAAAAATTTTACTCTATTTATGGGTAGAGGAAAATACAAAAAAAAATGTTAAATACTTACACGCTGTTGAATGTTCCAGAAGTAATTTGAAAGCCAAACAAATGATAATATATAAAGTAAGATGGAAAAGGATGTGTTTATTTAAATAATGTTAGTAATGCAATGAATAATTTATTGTAATTTTATTGAAGAAAATTGTAAAAAAATACAAAAAGTTGTCTCCCTTCAGAGGACATTATGACATAGATTAGGTTTCTAAAATTGAAAGAATCAGATAATATAACAATTTTTTAAATTTTGTAAAATCATTGTGAAGAACCACAGTATATATTTTAAGAATATGCGATTATGGAAACATTTCTTATAAATACTCTATTATATAAAACAGTTTTTCTTACTAATCACATATTTGAATTTATACACAGGTAAAACGCCATAATATCTTTTATGGAAGCTCATGTAGAATATTCAAATTAACACTATAAATTTGATTTCTTCACACAGTTTAACAATCTCTTTCTATAGATATGTAGACAGAATGTAAACTATAAACGTTGAATACTAATAATAGTTTAAGGCTACAGTTGTCTAAAGAAAGATAAATATGCGTTATTGCTAACATAAAATTCGAGAAAGATTGGTTATTACAAATAATTTTCTATTTGCATTATTAATTTATGTGATGTTTTACAACAAAAATAAATAATAAAAGAAACATTTATGTCTCTTAAAGCACGATGTATGACAAAGTATATTTTGAAACTGCACACAAATCTATCAGAATAATGGCCAAACGATATCGAAATTAGAGAACATTTCATTCAGTAACGAAACAGTATACATATGGAATATTATAGGATGGATATCTGTTTATATCAATGAAAAATACGCTTTAATAATTAAATTTAGTTTATTAATTTAACAATATTTAAAACAATTATTCATTATTAAAAAAACAAAACAACATATAGTTGTTTATTTAAATCTCATATAAAAGTAATAAAGATTTGCATGGATACAGTTGAAATATTCATAAGTAGTTACACTAAAAATTTTACTCTACTGATGGGTAGAGGAAAATACAAAAATAAATGTTAAATACTTACAGGCTGTTCAATGTTCCAGTAGTAAGTTGAAAATGAATGAAAATTATAATATATAAACGTAAGTAAGTCAAGGATGTGTTTATTTAATTAATATTATAATACCATGAATAATTTGCATGCCATTCATTAAACAAAATAATAGTCAATAAATTAAGTTGTCTAACTTCAGATGACAGTATGATATAGAATAATGTAGTGAAAATTATTAATTCATATAATTTATCAATTTTGGAAATGATGTTAAATAATTTTCAGGAACCAAACGATAAAGGTTAGGAAAATTCGATTATGTAAATAATTTTCATATGTATACTTATATATCTTCCATTATTCAACAGTATTTGTTATCAAAAAACAGTCGATTTTATTTAAAAAATGTAAAACTCCATAATATCATTCTGGAAGTTCATAAAGAAATATCAAAGTTAACATTGTTAAGTTTGTATTCTTCCTACACATATAGGAAAATCTCATTCTACAGATTAACGTAAATAAGTATGGACCATAAACGTTTAATATTTACAAACTGTTGAAGGTTTCAGTTATCTAAAAAGCGAAATAAATATTATTATGAATATATGATTGGAGAAAGCTATGTTATTATACTTAACATTCTATTTTCTTTACCAATTAATATGATACTTTAACTCAAAGATGTAGGAAATAATAAATCAATATTCTATCTTGTTTCAGGCACGGTGTATGACAAACAATAATTGTATGACACTGTTAGCATAACAGTCAGATGCCTACATTTCACTCAGGAAGCAAACAGCGCATGTGAGTACAGGATGGGTATCATTTTAATGTCAATATAAAATACATTAATTATCCAATATTTTATAACAAATGTGTTTTCGTTCCAATAAATAAATTGCTATATGATCGTTATTGATATCACAGTTAAAAATGAAAATCTTAACGTCATTAAATGTTGTTACATCGTGAATAGTTACACTAAAAATGTTCATGTATATATATATATATATAGATATATATATATATGGAAAGACGAATAATTAATAAAAGGAGAGTTCTAAATATGCATTGAATAGGAAATAGATGTAAATATAAAGATACTAGAGGAGGATGATTAGTTTATATACACATTATGGTAGAAGTTTCATGAATAATTAATATCATATATTACTTAAAATAAGTAAACAAACTATAAATTAAAATTTTATTCCATTTAAGACGGTAGTGCTTATAAAGATTTGAGTTTTGGAAGTTTGAACTAAATATTTATAGAAAACTAATTGAAACACATTAAATTATTTTACATTAAAAAAAAACGATAGAAGTTACAAATACTTTAGGAGACATATCGGTTTAATATTTAATTGTAGGCCATTCATTTAATGAATATTGTAATCAAATCTTCATTAAAAACAAAAACGCCATATAGCTGTTCTTGAAATCTCATATACAACGAATAATATTTACGTGGTAACAGTTGGAATATTAGTAGTAGTTACATTAAAAATTTTACTCTATTTATGGGTAGAGGAAAATACAAAAAAAAATGTTAAATACTTACACGCTGTTGAATGTTCCAGAAGTAATTTGAAAGCCAAACAAATGATAATATATAAAGGTAAGATGGAAAAGGATGTGTTTATTTAAATAATGTTAGTAATGCAATGAATAATTTATTGTAATTTTATTGAAGAAAATTGTAAAAAAAATACAAAAAGTTGTCTCCCTTCAGAGGACATTATGACATAGATTAGGTTTCTAAAATTGAAAGAATCAGATAATATAACAATTTTTTAAATTTTGTAAAATCATTGTGAAGAACCACAGTATATATTTTAAGAATATGCGATTATGGAAACATTTCTTATAAATACTCTATTATATAAAACAGTTTTTCTTACTAATCACATATTTGAATTTATACACAGGTAAAACGCCATAATATCTTTTATGGAAGCTCATGTAGAAATATTCAAATTAACACTATAAATTTGATTTCTTCACACAGTTTAACAATCTCTTTCTATAGATATGTAGACAGAAATGTAAACTATAAACGTTGAATACTAATAATAGTTTAAGGCTACAGTTGTCTAAAGAAAGATAAATATGCGTTATTGCTAACATAAAATTCGAGAAAGATTGGTTATTACAAATAATTTTCTATTTGCATTATTAATTTATGTGATGTTTTACAAAAAATAAATAATAAAAGAAACATTTATGTCTCTTAAAGCACGATGTATGACAAAGTATATTTTGAAACTGCACACAAATCTATCAGAATAATGGCCAAACGATATCGAAATTAGAGAACATTTCATTCAGTAACGAAACAGTATACATATGGAATATTATAGGATGGATATCTGTTTATATCAATGAAAAATACGCTTTAATAATTAAATTTAGTTTATTAATTTAACAATATTTGAAAACAATTATTCATTATTAAAAAAACAAAACAACATATAGTTGTTATTTAAATCTCATATAAAAGTAATAAAGATTTGCATGGATACAGTTGAAATATTCATAAGTAGTTACACTAAAAATTTTACTCTACTGATGGGTAGAGGAAAATACAAAAATAAATGTTAAATACTTACAGGCTGTTCAATGTTCCAGTAGTAAGTTGAAAATGAATGAAAATTATAATATATAAACGTAAGTAAGTCAAGGATGTGTTTATTTAATTAATATTATAATACCATGAATAATTTGCATGCCATTCATTAAACAAAATAATAGTCAATAAATTAAGTTGTCTAACTTCAGATGACAGTATGATATAGAATAATGTAGTGAAAAATTATTAATTCATATAATTTATCAATTTTGGAAATGATGTTAAATAATTTTCAGGAACCAAACGATAAAGGTTAGGAAATTCGATTATGTAAATAATTTTCATATGTATACTTATATATCTTCCATTAATTCAACAGTATTTGTTATCAAAAAACAGTCGATTTTATTTAAAAAATGTAAAACTCCATAATATCATTCTTGGAAGTTCATAAAGAAATATCAAAGTTAACATTGTTAAGTTTGTATTCTTCCTACACATATAGGAAAATCTCATTCTACAGATTAACGTAAATAAGTATGGACCATAAACGTTTAATATTTACAAACTGTTGAAGGTTTCAGTTATCTTAAAAAGCGAAATAAATATTATTATGAATATATGATTGGAGAAAGCTATGTTATTATACTTAACATTCTATTTTCTTTACCAATTAATATGATACTTTAACTCAAAGATGTAGGAAATAATAAATCAATATTCTATCTTGTTTCAGGCACGGTGTATGACAAACAATAATTGTATGACACTGTTAGCATAACAGTCAGATGCCTACATTTCACTCAGGAAGCAAACAGCGCATGTGAGTACAGGATGGGTATCATTTTAATGTCAATATAAAATACATTAATTATCCAATATTTTATAACAAATGTGTTTCGTTCCAATAAATAAATTGCTATATGATCGTTATTGATATCACAGTTAAAAATGAAAATCTTAACGTCATTAAATGTTGTTACATCGTGAATAGTTACACTAAAATGTTCATGTATATATATATATATATATGGAAAGACGAATAATTAATAAAAGGAGAGTTCTAAATATGCATTGAATAGGAATAGATGTAAATATAAAGATACTAGAGGAGGATGATTAGTTTATATACATTATGGTAGAAGTTTCATGAATAATTAATATCATATATTACTTAAATAAGTAAACAAACTATAAATTAAAATTTATTATTCCATTTAAGACGGTAGTGCTTATAAAGATTTGAGTTTTGGAAGTTTGAACTAAATATTTATAGAAAACTAATTGAAACACATTAAATTATTTTACATTAAAAAAAAACGATAGAAGTTACAAATACTTTAGGAGACATATCGGTTTAATATTTAATTGTAGGCCATTCATTTAATGAATATTGTAATCAAATCTTCATTAAAAAAAAAACGCCATATAGCTGTTCTTGAAATCTCATATACAACGAATAATATTTACGTGGTAACAGTTGGAATATTAAGTAGTTACATTAAAAATTTTACTCTATTTATGGGTAGAGGAAAATACAAAAAAAAATGTTAAATACTTACACGCTGTTGAATGTTCCAGAAGTAATTTGAAAGCCAAACAAATGATAATATATAAAGGTAAGATGGAAAAGGATGTGTTTATTTAAATAATGTTAGTAATGCAATGAATAATTTATTGTAATTTTATTGAAGAAAATTGTAAAAAAAATACAAAAAGTTGTCTCCCTTCAGAGGACATTATGACATAGATTAGGTTTCTAAAATTGAAAGAATCAGATAATATAACAATTTTTTAAATTTTGTAAAATCATTGTGAAGAACCACAGTATATATTTTAAGAATATTCGATTATGGAAACATTTCTTATAAATACTCTATTATATAAAACAGTTTTTCTTACTAATCACATATTTGAATTTATACACAGGTAAAACGCCATAATATCTTTTATGGAAGCTCATGTAGAAATATTCAAATTAACACTATAAATTTGATTTCTTCACACAGTTTAACAATCTCTTTCTATAGATATGTAGACAGAAATGTAAACTATAAACGTTGAATACTAATAATAGTTTAAGGCTACAGTTGTCTAAAGAAAGATAAATATGCGTTATTGCTAACATAAAATTCGAGAAAGATTGGTTATTACAAATAATTTTCTATTTGCATTATTAATTTATGTGATGTTTTACAAAAATAAATAATAAAAGAAACATTATGTCTCTTAAAGCACGATGTATGACAAAGTATATTTTGAAACTGCACAAAATCTATCAGAATAATGGCCAAACGATATCGAAATTAGAGAACATTTCATTCAGTAACGAAACAGTATACATATGGAATATTATAGGATGGATATCTGTTTATATCAATGAAAAATACGCTTTAATAATTAAATTTAGTTTATTAATTTAACAATATTTGAAAACAATTATTCATTATTAAAAAAACAAAACAACATATAGTTGTTATTTAAATCTCATATAAAAGTAATAAAGATTTGCATGGATACAGTTGAATATTCATAAGTAGTTACACTAAAAATTTTACTCTACTGATGGGTAGAGGAAAATACAAAAATAAATGTTAAATACTTACAGGCTGTTCAATGTTCCAGTAGTAAGTTGAAAATGAATGAAAATTATAATATATAAACGTAAGTAAGTCAAGGATGTGTTTATTTAATTAATATTTAAATACCATGAATAATTTGCATGCCATTCATTAAACAAAATAATAGTCAATAAATTAAGTTGTCTAACTTCAGATGACAGTATGATATAGAATAATGTAGTGAAAAATTATTAATTCATATAATTTATCAATTTTGGAAATGATGTTAAATAATTTTCAGGAACCAAACGATAAAGGTTAGGAAAATTCGATTATGTAAATAATTTTCATATGTATACTTATATATCTTCCATTAATTCAACAGTATTGTTATCAAAAAACAGTCGATTTTATTTAAAAAATGTAAAACTCCATAATATCATTCTTGGAAGTTCATAAAGAATATCAAAGTTAACATTGTTAAGTTTGTATTCTTCCTACACATATAGGGAAATCTCATTCTACTAGATTAACGTAAATAAGTATGGACCATAAACGTTTAATATTTACAAACTGTTGAAGGTTTCAGTTATCTTAAAAAGCGAAATAAATATATTATTATGAATATATGATTGGAGAAAGCTATGTTATTATACTTAACATTCTATTTTCTTTACCAATTAATATGATACTTTAACTCAAAGATGTAGGAAATAATAAATCAATATTCTATCTTGTTTCAGGCACGGTGTATGACAAACAATAATTGTATGACACTGTTAGCATAACAGTCAGATGCCTACATTTCACTCAGGAAGCAAACAGCGCATGTGAGTACAGGATGGGTATCATTTTAATGTCAATATAAAATACATTAATTATCCAATATTTTATAACAAATGTGTTTCGTTCCAATAAATAAATTGCTATATGATCGTTATTGATATCACAGTTAAAAATGAAAATCTTAACGTCATTAAATGTTGTTACATCGTGAATAGTTACACTAAAATGTTCATGTATATATATATATATATGGAAAGACGAATAATTAATAAAAGGAGAGTTCTAAATATGCATTGAATAGGAAATAGATGTAAATATAAAGATACTAGAGGAGGATGATTAGTTTATATATATTATGGTAGAAGTTTCATGAATAATTAATATCATATATTACTTAAAATAAGTAAACAAACTATAAATTAAAATTTTATTCCATTTAAGACGGTAGTGCTTATAAATTTTTGAGTTTTGGAAGTTTGAACTAAATATTTATAGAAAACTAATTGAAACACATTAAATTATTTTACATTAAAAAAAAACGATAGAAGTTACAAATACTTTAGGAGACATATCGGTTTAATATTTAATTGTAGGCCATTCATTTAATGAATATTGTAATCAAATCTTCATTAAAAACAAAAACGCCATATAGCTGTTCTTGAAATCTCATATACAACGAATAATATTTACGTGGTAACAGTTGGAATATTAAGTAGTTACATTAAAAATTTTACTCTATTTATGGGTAGAGGAAAATACAAAAAAAAATGTTAAATACTTACACGCTGTTGAATGTTCCAGAAGTAATTTGAAAGCCAAAAATGATAATATATAAAGGTAAGATGGAAAAGGATGTGTTTATTTAAATAATGTTAGTAATGCAATGAATAATTTATTGTAATTTTATTGAAGAAAATTGTAAAAAAATACAAAAAGTTGTCTCCCTTCAGAGGACATTATGACATAGATTAGGTTTCTAAAATTGAAAGAATCAGATAATATAACAATTTTTTAAATTTTGTAAAATCATTGTGAAGAACCACAGTATATATTTTAAGAATATTCGATTATGGAAACATTTCTTATAAATACTCTATTATATAAAACAGTTTTTCTTACTAATCACATATTTGAATTTATACACAGGTAAAACGCCATAATATCTTTTATGGAAGCTCATGTAGAAATATTCAAATTAACACTATAAATTTGATTTATTCACGCATAGTTTAAAAACACTTTGTACAGATAAGTAGACAGAAACGTAAACTATAAACGTTAAATACTAACAAATAGTTTAAGGATCCAATTGTCTAAAGAAAGCTAAATATGCGTTATTGTTAACATAAAATTCGAGAAAGATTGGTTATTACAAATAATTTTCTATTTGCATTATTAATTTATGTGATATTTTACAAAAAGTAAATAATAAAAGAAACAGTTATGTCGCTTAAAGCACGATGTATGACAAAGTATATTTTGAAACTGTTCACAAATCTATCAGAATAATGGCCAAACGATATCGAAATTAGAGAACATTTCATTCAGTAACGAAACAGTATATATATGGAATAATATAGGATGGATATCTGTTTATATCAATGAAAACTACATTATTTACGCAATATTTTAACCAAATGTTTATTTCTTCTAATAAATAAAATACTGTATGTTGGTTATTGATATCGAATATGAAAATGATAAGTTGGAAGGTTAAAGGTTCTTATTTGATACATAGTTGATTTAAAATATTTATTTATAGTTTAATGGAAAGAAGGATAAATAATAAAAAGAAAATACCAGATATGTATTATAAAGGAAAAAGAAAACTTTGATAATATAAACGTAAGATAGGAGATGAATTAGATTATATAAATAATTTTAGGAGGTTCATCAATAATTAACATGTCAAATTATACAAGGAATTTAAGTAATAAAGAATGTAAAATTTTATTCTGTTACAAGCAGAGAATTTATAAAAGAATTGTGTTCTAGACGTTTTAAAAAAACTGTCACAGAAATTTAATAAATAGAAAATAAATTATTTTCAATTTTTTAAAAAATCCGTATGTTAGAAATTACGAATAATTCGGTAGAGATTTCAATTTAAATATAATAGTGTTCCATTATTTAACAACATTTGTAATTAAATCATCATTTTTAATAACAAAATCACATTAGCTGCTCTTCAAATCTCATGTAAACATATCCAAATTTATATGGATACATTCAAAATATTCTACACTAGTGACTTCATAAGTTTCATTCTATAGATGAGTGGAAAGAAAGACAAAAATAAATATTAATACTTACACCCTGTTAAGTGGTCCAGTTATCATAAAAAGCAAAAGAAATATTATTATTAACATATGATTGAAGAAAGTTATGTTATTATACTTAATTTGTATTGTGTTTACCGATTTATATGATATCTTATTAAAATATCAGAAATAATAAATTAATATTTTATCTTTTTTTTCTTGCTTCAGGCAAGGTGTATGACAAACAATAATTTTATGACACTGCTAGCAATACAGTCAGATGAACACATTTAATTCAGGAACCAAACAGCACATATCAGAAATATTATAGGAGGGATATTATTTTCATATCGATGTAAAATACATTAAATACGCAATATTTCATAACAAATGTTTTTCTTCCAATAAATAAATTGCTATATGGTCGTTATTGAAATCACAGGTAAAAATGTAATCTTAACATCAATAAATGTTGTTAAATCCTACGTAGTTACACTAAAAGTCTTCATGTATATTAGAATGGAAAGACAATAATTAATAAAAGGAGAGTTCTAAATAAGCATTGAATAGGAAATAAATGTAAATATAAAGATAGTAGAGAGGATGATTAGTTTATATACATTATGGTAGCAGTTTCATGAATAATTAATATCATATATTACTTAAAATGAGTAAACAATCTATAAATTAAAATTTTATTCCATTTAAGCCGGTAGTGCTTATAAAGATTTGAGTTTTGGAAGTTTGAACTAAATATTTATAGAAAACTAATTGAAACACATTAAATTATTTTACATTAAAAAAAAACGATAGAAGTTACAAATACTTTAGGAGACATATCGGTTTAATATTTAATTGTAGGCCATTCATTTAATGAATATTGTAATCAAATCTTCATTAAAAACAAAAACGCCATATAGCTGTTCTTGAAATCTCATATACAACGAATAATATTTACGTGGTAACAGTTGGAATATTAAGTAGTTACATTAAAAATTTTACTCTATTTATGGGTAGAGGAAAATACAAAAAAAAATGTTAAATACTTACACGCTGTTGAATGTTCCAGAAGTAATTTGAAAGCCAAACAAATGATAATATATAAAGGTAAGATGGAAAAGGATGTGTTTATTTAAATAATGTTAGTAATGCAATGAATAATTTATTGTAATTTTATTGAAGAAAATTGTAAAAAAAATACAAAAAGTTGTCTCCCTTCAGAGGACATTATGACATAGATTAGGTTTCTAAAATTGAAAGAATCAGATAATATAACAATTTTTTAAATTTTGTAAAATCATTGTGAAGAACCACAGTATATATTTTAAGAATATTCGATTATGGAAACATTTCTTATAAATACTCTATTATATAAAACAGTTTTTCTTACTAATCACATATTTGAATTTATACACAGGTAAAACGCCATAATATCTTTTATGGAAGCTCATGTAGAAATATTCAAATTAACACTGTAAATTTGATTTATTCACGCATAGTTTAAAAACACTTTGTACAGATAAGTAGACAGAAACGTAAACTATAAACGTTAAATACTAACAAATAGTTTAAGGATCCAATTGTCTAAAGAAAGCTAAATATGCGTTATTGTTAACATAAAATTCGAGAAAGATTTGTTATTACAAATAAATTTCTATTTGCATTATTAATTTATGTGATATTTTACAAAAAGTAAATAATAAAAGAAACAGTTATGTCGCTTAAAGCACGATGTATGACAAAGTATATTTTGAAACTGTTCACAAATCTATCAGAATAATGGCCAAACGATATCGAAATTAGAGAACATTTCATTCAGTAACGAAACAGTATATATATGGAATAATATAGGATGGATATCTGTTTATATCAATGAAAACTACATTATTTACGCAATATTTTAACCAAATGTTTATTTCTTCTAATAAATAAAATACTGTATGTTGGTTATTGATATCGAATATGAAAATGATAAGTTGGAAGGTTAAAGGTTCTTATTTGATACATAGTTGATTTAAAATATTTATTTATAGTTTAATGGAAAGAAGGATAAATAATAAAAAGAAAATACCAGATATGTATTATAAAGGAAAAAGAAAACTTTGATAATATAAACGTAAGATAGGAGATGAATTAGATTATATAAATAATTTTAGGAGGTTCATCAATAATTAACATGTCAAATTATACAAGGAATTTAAGTAATAAGAATGTAAAATTTTATTCTGTTACAAGCAGAGAATTTATAAAAGAATTGTGTTCTAGACGTTTTAAAAAAACTGTCACAGAAATTTAATAAATAGAAAATAAATTATTTTCAATTTTTTAAAAAATCCGTATGTTAGAAATTACGAATAATTCGGTAGAGATTTCAATTTAAAATATAATAGTGTTCCAATTATTTAACAACATTTGTAATTAAATCATCATTTTTAATAACAAAAATCACATTAGCTGCTCTTCAAATCTCATGTAAACATATCCAAATTTATATGGATACATTCAAAACATTCTACACTAGTGACTTCATAAGTTTCATTCTATAGATGAGTGGAAAGAAAGACAAAAATAAATATTAAATACTTACACCCTGTTAAGTGGTCCAGTTATCATAAAAAGCAAAAGAAATATTATTATTAACATATGATTGAAGAAAGTTATGTTATTATACTTAATGTTGTATTGTGTTTACCGATTTATATGATATCTTATTAAAATATCAGAAATAATAAATTAATATTTTATCTTTTTTTCTTGCTTCAGGCAAGGTGTATGACAAACAATAATTTTATGACACTGCTAGCAATACAGTCAGATGAACACATTTAATTCAGGAACCAAACAGCACATATCAGAAATATTATAGGAGGGATATTATTTTCATATCGATGTAAAATACATTAAATACGCAATATTTCATAACAAATGTTTTCCTTCCAATAAATAAATTGCTATATGGTCGTTATTGAAATCACAGGTAAAAATGTAGATCTTAACATCAATAAATGTTGTTAAATCCTACGTAGTTACACTAAAAGTCTTCATGTATATTAGAATGGAAAGACGAATAATTAATAAAAGGAGAGTTCTAAATAAGCATTGAATAGGAAATAAATGTAAATATAAAGATAGTAGAGAGGATGATTAGTTTATATACATTATGGTAGCAGTTTCATGAATAATTAATATCATATATTACTTAAAATGAGTAAACAATCTATAAATTAAAATTTTATTCCATTTAAGCCGGTAGTGCTTATAAAGATTTGAGTTTTGGAAGTTTGAACTAAATATTTATAGAAAACTAATTGAAACACATTAAATTATTTTACATTAAAAAAACGATAGAAGTTACGAATACTTCAGGAGACATATCGGTTCAATATGTAAATGTAGTTCATTTATTTTACAACTTTTGTAAACAAATGTTCATATTCCAAAATCAAATAACGAAATATACCTGTCATTGAAATCTCTTTTAAAAAATATAGCTTTAGATGGATACAAATAAAATAATTTTCATTTGTTTCATTAAAAATCTCACTCTGTAGATGAGTTTAGAGAAAGACAAAAATAAATTTTGAATACTTACACGCTGTTAAATAATCCAGATGTACATTGAAAGTGAAAGAAATGTTAAAATAAACGTAATATTGTTGACGGATTCGTTTATATAAATAATTTTAGTTGTACCATGAAATAGTTATATGCAATTTTATTGAATAGAAGTATATGAAGAATAGATTAAACTGTTGTCTCGCTTCAGGGGATTGTTTGACAAAGAAACAGATTTTGATAATTTAACGAATCAGACAAAATTAATAAATAATGTTTTATTTATATTAAATAATTATCAGAAAAAAGACGATAGAGGTTAAGAATATTTTATGATGGATATTATCCTCAAATCTTGCTACATTCCATACGTTTAACATTATTTGTTAAGAATTGTTTTTTCGAGTTTATAAGAGATTTATTGTTCATGGAAGCTCATATACAAATATTAAAGTTAACATAATTTAGTTTGATTTTTTCATATATAGATATAAAACCTCATTCTACAGATACACATAGAATTATAAACTATACAAGTTAAACATTTACACACTGTTGAAGTTTCCAATTTTTCTAAGAAAGCTAAAGATATGTTATTATTAAAATAAAATTGGAGAAAGATATGTTAATATAATAATGTTTTATTATCATGAATAAGTAATGAGTCACATTACTCAAGAAAGTAACTAATAATATATTTAAAAGTTATCTCGCTTCAGGCACGCTGTATAAAAAACAATTTTCATTTGTTACAGTTAAAAATAGTCAGAAAAATGGTAGAACGAAGTTGAAATTAGAGTACATTTCATTCAGTACCCACACACTATGTGAGACATATTATAGAAGGGATATCGTTTTAATATCGTTATAACGTACACTAATTAAGCAATATTTCTTAACGATTATGGTCTTTATTGAAATCACATGTAGAAATTCCAATCGTGACATGGTTAAGTGCTGTGACATCCTACATAGTTACATTAAAAATCTTCATGTGTATATGAATGGAAAGAAGAATAAGAAATGGAGGCGGAGTTCGCACTGAATAGAAAGAAAATGTAAAAATAACCGTAAGATAAGAGAAGGATTAGTTTATATAAATGATTTTAGCAATAGCATGTATAAATAATATGGTTTATTACTTAAAATAATTAAGCAAAACATTAATTAAATTTTTTTCTCATGTATGGTTTAAATTTTATTAAAGATTCCTGTTTTGATCGTTTAACTAAACAGTCACAGAAATTTAATTTTAAATATTCAGTTATTTTACCTTAAAAAACAAAATATGCAATAGAAGTTACGAATATTTCAGGAGAGATGACCTTTTAATATATAAATATACTCCATTAATTTAACAATATTTGTAAATAATGTTCATTTTTTACAACACATAAAAGGTCTTATTGATGTTTTAGAAATCTCATCTAAAATGTCAAAATTTACACGTACACAGTTGAAATATTCTTAAATACTAATCTCACTCTAAGAATTAATGCAAAGAAGGATAATCAATAAATGTTAAATTCTTAAAATCTGTTAAAATTTCTAGAAGTAATTTGAAAGCGAAAGTAGTGATAATATAAACGTAAAAATAGGAGATGAATTCAATTATATTTTTTTTCTTATCATGAATAATTAATGTGATATATTACTCAAATAAATTAATCTAATAATACGTTTAACTGTTTTCTTGCTTCAATCTTTCAGTATGATAAATATTCCGTTTAGGAAATGTAAGTATGTTGTATTTATTAGTAGATTGACAGGATCTATCTCAGTTTGTGTCGATATAAAACTTACTTTTAATTTTAGTTTTTTTGTAACAATTTGAGAAAAATGCGAAGTTCTTATTTTAGTATATAAAAAGATTGTTTCATGCAATGTATTGCGTATTCCGTGATCTTTTGGAAATAATAAGTATATTAAAGACCTTAACATCAATAATGTTTACTTCAATAATACAAAATAATGTAGAAATCATTGAACAAAACGTATATTTTAATATTATTTTAAAAAGAGAAAATTTCATGTCCTCTATTTGTAATCATAAATTAAGTGAATACATTCCGAATCAAGGAAATTGGTCATCAATTATTTCTTGAAATAATGAAAAAGCGTAAATATTGTGATTGAAATAATGCGGTAAACAATGCATACAAATTTTCAATGTACAGAGAAAGGAAAAACAAAAAAGTATTGGAAGCCAAAAGTTGATCTATCTATTTATTGAATCGGGATTTAAAGTTTCATTAGAAAAAGATACCATAACCCACAAAGTGTGAGTACTACCTTCACAAATTAAAATATTTTTTATAAAAAGGAGAATTAAAAGATATTTACAAATTTGTAGGAAATATGAAGATAAAGAAATATAAAATCTCTTTTGTTGTGTAATACAAACAAACTCAGTAATGTTTCCGGTTCTCACTGAAGAGAACATATGCACATCTATATTAAATAATATGATAAAGATGTTCATTGTTCATCTATTTAAATAATTTAAATGTTTTGAAAATGATAGTGAAATTATTAAAAATATAATTATATATGGAATAACGAACACTAAAAAATAATACAATCAAGAATATAAATTCTGCATATATGAAGCTTAATGTTGATTGCATTCTAAAAGCAGCCTTTCTTTCAAGGTATTATTTGCTTTTATCTAATCAATATACTGAATCATATAAATTTTAATATATTTTTATCTTTGATTAAGTTTATTAATTATCAAAATTAATAAAGGTTGTTACTCAGAATATGCGTCCCACGTTTCACAACTTTTTAATATCTTACATCTTATTTAAAGATAATAGATTAATCAAGTTTAAGAACAAAATATCAATTATAAAGATATTATTTTTATGATATAAAACTTTATTTTACAAGATTAGTCGTTGAAGACAACAATAACGACCTTTCAGTTATGTAAAATAAGACAATATTTATAAAAAGAGAGAGAAATAGTATTTAACACCTGAATGTATTGAAGACTCAATAGAATAAGGATGTAAATAAATACAGGCATTTAATACCCATGTTACTTCATGAAAGTAAGTGATGTCAGAATGAAATAAGAGACTTAAGGAACTTTATCAGCAATAATTAGCCCATTGGTGATGAAGAATACTGACTATAAGCTAAGTAGATGGCGCCAGGAACGTCTGTCAGAACTATGTTTTTCAGAAGGTAAGAACAGCTTGTGTGCAATTAACTGGCTTTAAAAAAATAAACTTTTAACCAAGTAATTTTCAGTATAAATTAGCAGTAAAATTACATAAAACAATATTTATTGTGAAATGATTGAATAGATGGTGATCATGTGACAACTGAATGTTATAGTTTAAGTCCATCTTCCGTCAGGTATCTACCAGGTGTTATTTGCTGCCTACATAATGATAAACGGTCACCTGAAGTGTGAGACGGTTTATATTTCACCGATCTTGTGACAGGTGAAGTATTTCTTATGTAAATGATTCTGTTTGTTAGCTAATATTTCCACAAGAAAATATGTTAAAAGTCTAAAAGTTATCTTTGCACTCAGCTGATAGTAATCGTAAAAAAAAAACATTTAACTTTTTTGTAAAAGATTAACCATAGGTTAACAAGTGAAGAGAGATAAAATTTAGATAAATACGAGAGGTCATTTAGAATTTAAGTGTATTTACTCCATGAGGTCTTCAGAAAATGAATGTTTCGGCTTCATTCTCTGCTGATTTGTATCTTTGATTTTGTGTGTGGTGACAAAGACTTGACATCTATAATGGTATGGGTATGTTGGGGATTCTTTTGGATAATATACCCCGCAAGGTTTTAACAAATTAAAAACAAAATGTTGATCTAATATGCAGTTGTGAAATTCATTAGAATAAAATATATTTAAACGTATCAATTTGTATTATCAGCTTCATAGGTGTTACTAAGTTTTAATTAAGATAAAAAATATTTATTTTAATTCTTAAAAATATACATTTGTATTATTAACTTTCACAGCCCTAACACAGGGGTGGATGTAAGTTTCAGTTACTAACCTTAATCTGTTCGCCATCAAATGGATGATCTAAATAGAAGAGGAAAATAAAGGCAAAGTTCACTGTAAGATTTCAAAAATTATTACTTCTCGGACATTAAATTTTTCAGATAATCGGAATAGTTAAAATGCCTAAACATTTATGTAATATAATATAAAATGAAATAAAATAAAAATAAATGTACTCAGTAATATTAATTAATTTTAAAATATAATTTGTGTTTAAATCTAAAATATGCTTACTAATTTATTTGTAATCGAGTGAAATTAAATAAAAAGTGATATTTTTGGTTTGATTCTTGAAACAAAGAATTATCAGTACATTATTTTAATCTTCTGACTCATCAACTTTGAGAATTATTTAATAATTTTTAATTTTCTATAAATATATCGACAACTTAAGCCCGTTTAATCCAAAACTTACGTACACGCGAGGCAAGGAAGGCCATAAAATATAATTAAACTGGCCACATTACACGAAAAGTAAAGAAAAATGAGAATAAAAAGAAAATTAATTCTTGTTTCGTATTTATTTGACAGTTCTCTAATTATTTTATGTGTTTAAAGTGTTGGGAGTCTTAGTAATTGATCTTGAAACGCAATAAGATAAACATTAACAGATCTAAAAAAACAGATAAACACGAAATTTAAATGGACGGAGAAATGAAATTAGTAAAATTGTAAAAAATATTTAAATATGTTTAAAATTATGAGCTCCAACATTTTCACGCTTAGTCACTGTAAGTGAATAGAATAAGGGAGAAATTGAAAATATATAAATTTTTAGTGATGACCAGAAAAAATTCGTCAAAAAACTTTTCTTTCACTGAGGACCTGAGGAGATAACAAACCTCAGAATTCAGCTGCACATTTATCCCATAAATTACGTTAATTTTAAAGAAACAAAATAGCAGTACAGATACATCCACAATTTAAATCAACACTGGATTAACTCTCCTTTACTCAATTCTAACTTAAGAAAGAAATAATCATTGACAGTAACGAACAAATTAAATCTACATACACTAGTTTATTAAACATTTATAAATTAATTAAAATTGAGAAATTTAGGTCCGTACGTTTTAGATGATTTCACCGAGAAAGAAAAAAATGCAAAATCATGTAGATTTAACTTGTAAACCTGGTGCAGACATTAAAAAAAAACATTTCCATGAGGTTTCCTTGTGTTTTCGACGGTAATTGGTATTTAAAAATAAAGTATTAGTTAAAAATACTTACCGTCAGGGTCTCTGATTCTAGCTTCATTTTTGTTATAAAAGATAGAGAAAATTGGGGTTAGTTTACACCGTGGGCTACGTTAGTACAGAAAGGTAGCTTATAGGTGGTTATGTAGGAAAGCAGAGTTAACTCTAAAGATTCTTTATAAATAGAATTGTAATGAAATTATCTTTGAAACAAAGGTGCAATATCCATTGTTGTAGATAAAAAAGCAATCATACTGGTCAAATATTAGTTTAAATACTTACCATCAGGGTTTCTGGTGGCATCTACTTTTTATTATTAAAGGTAGAGAAAATAGTGGTTAGTCTATAATGTTGTCAAGGTTAGTACAGAAAGGTAAATTATAATTAGTACGATAAGAAAACAGAGTAAAATTTTTAAAATTCTATAAATAGAAATGTAATTAAATATGGTTGAAACAAAGGTGCAATTAACATTATTGTAGATAAAGAAATTAATACTCAATAAAAAAATTAACCATACAAAATATTCTTACCTTGTTTTCCATCAACAACCTCTGAAACGAGAAGACAGAACAGAGCTGTGTATGTTATATAAGCCGTTTAAAAATATATCATTTTAACTAATTAAGCAGTAAGTAGAAGGCTCATTGCTCCAAAGTTCATCAATCATAAAGAAAATTACTTAAAAATAATCCACTGTTTGTGAAAAGGTTGACAGAATATTTAAATGCTTGCTTTATTCATTTGGAAACAGTCGCTTTGATCTAAATTGGCTTATCTTAGTACTGAATATTTAAAAAAAAATTAGTCATCAACAAACATAATTAGTAAATGGCAGTTTGGTTTCAGAGTACAATTTATTAGTTTCAATTGAAGATGAAAGACTAAAGAAAATCAAATATGTAATTGTTTTAATTAAATTTTATCAAAAATAATTTATGTAAAAATCGTTAAATCTTTGAAATATATTATTATTTGTATATGAATATATTATTAATTAGTCGTGAATGGCTTTTAATTATTATAACTTCAGAGATGGATGTTCTTTATAAAGTCGTCTAACATAAGTTTAGTTTTAATTATCAAGAGAAATGTATATTTAATTTTCAGATTTGATTTGAATTATAAAAATCAGTAACATGGAAACCTGGTTGCTATGGTGTTAACCTTTAGGTCAACTACAACAAATATATAGTTAGAAACTACGGAAAACATTAACTGGGAAATGTATAATTCAATTGACTAATGTTTAATGACTGTCTTGAGAGTGGATCTCATGATAGGCATTAATGATTTATTGTATATCTAATGTTAAAATAATAAAATTTCACAGATATTCTAAAAATGTTGATAATTTATAATGTTTTATCATTAACCTATATATTAAGTAACATTTACTCAACATTTTATTTGAAGAAGACAAATTTTCGTACTATTAAGTAAAACAAAAAATAGTAATAATTTTGTTTTGGCATTCAATAGTTATCTGCCCTTGTTTTTATGATTCAATTATCCATATTTCGTTAACAGTAAAATAAACGTATTGACGTGGCCGTGTTTAACATAAAATTCCAAATCAAACTAAAATAGAGCAATAATAAATAAATATTTAAATAATAAATAGGGTTCAGAAAGTTAACATTTACGTCATGGCTTTGACTTTGTATAAAAACGCATAATTTATTTCTCAGAAATACAAGGTGTTAATTCACAAATGTGAAAGGACAGGTACTTGAGAGCAGTTAGAAGGACGTCTTTGCTTAACTAGTGTTTTCTGCTATTTGTCAAATCCCAACAAAATAAACAACCGAAATTGTACCTTTAAAACTTGTTGCCAGTCATAATGCGATCATATTTAAAGTTTATTATCGAATAACCACTATTGAAGGAGAAACATTAATTTTATATCATGAAACCAGAGAAACTAAGAAAAAGGAATAATACTTATAAATAAAAGAAAGTTATGCTTAGGAAGGCAAATAACAAATTAAATTAACATGGAAATAAAAGAAATTTGAGTGTTTCATATTTGAGAAAGAAATAAAGATTACAAAATGTTTTATTAATGTATGTATTTACTTAATTATAAATACATTAAATGTCTTCGGTTCGGTTTCTCAAAGTGAATTAATTCACGGTTATAAAGGTTTCCATCTAAACCTTTTGACTTTTCGTTGATCTGTTTATTTAAACAAAAATTGATTTCGGTTTCCATCTGCTCCGTGCCTCAGAGATTGAATATTACTTTAAGATATACAGGATTACAGACTTAGGAAATGATGTACGTTATTGAAGAATAGTAAGGAAGCTTAGTAGCCGAATAGTCAGAGTGTAAAGGTAATGGCATAGAATTAATCTTTCCTCCCCTTTTTAGATGTATTTCGCTTTCTCTCTGTATATCTGCGAGCTGCCACCAGCAGATGTTTCTTCCTCACAGAACCAACCACGATGGTGGACTTGTATGCGAAAAAGAAGCGGTCGAGTTCCAGTTGAGGTTCGATTACCGATTAGCTTTGAATTTACTGCAGATAGTAACAGGTGTAATTTCCCTGAGTGTAAAAGATGAGCTTTACTCGCGGCTGAGGTTCCCCAATAGATCTCACCAAATACAGAAGAGTTTTCAGCGCGCACAGAACCTTCCAGAAAACTTCTGATTGGCGGCGGATGATCAGATGACGTCAGCCATTAAGTCGGTGTAACCACTAGCTGTCTGCTAGGTATAATGGACGAAAGGAGGCCTTTACCTGGTATTTATGTGGTATTTAATAGTTAGCCCTAACAGTAATGTAAAAACAGCTATATAATTGTGAGAATCTCACCTGAAGAAGAGAGGATGAACACATCGAGCAACAGCAAAGCTGCAAAAACCAGCGAGACCTTCATTGTACCTGGCTGACAGGTAAAAGTGCGCAGTGCAGGTAAAGATTTCAGAATTTATATCCTCCACGTAAACAATGCAGTCATTTACATCACAAAGAGGTAACAGATTTGAGCTATTTTAGTTCTGGATAAACTCAGCAATTCCGAGCATTGATTAAATCACCTGACGATGTCTGGTTTAATTGACAAGTTTATTTATACAGGACAAGTAAAAAAGACAGAGTTTGAATGTACGACGTCTGCTAAATCAATTTTTATAACAATTAATAATTTTAATAAAGAAATTTGTTTGTCAAAAAGCTGCACAGTTTTTTGTTAAGAAATTCAATATTGTGAAAAATATTTTGCTCTAATAATTTGTCAAAAGCTTAAAATAAAACTTAAATAATTTTTTTAAATAAAAGATATTATCATATTTTTATGGATTTCAATGTCAGCTACGGTGCATTTTGATATTTACAGCATCAACTATAATATGAGAAATAATTTGTTTGCTTTGTATTAAATATGAATTATTCAGTGGTAACAATCGCTATTATAGCTTATTTTAGGTACAGAAATAATTTAAATTGGTAAATATCTAATTAAAGTTTGTTAATTAGTTAATCCACCAGTTATTATCACGTGTAAATAGTTAGGAGTGATGAATGGACCAGAAAATATAAGAATATCACATTTAAATTGAATTATTGTGTTACTGTTGAATTCCACAGCCATTAATTTATTGTATTTAATTACAGGTAAGTTATTCAGCACCGTTTTCTTTCTAATTTCACACCGAGCACAAACGGTAATAATTTGTTCATTATTCCCGCTAGTTATGACCACAACAGATAGCAGTAGGACTTTATTAAATAATTATTAAACCAAAGTTTTTCATAAATCTCATCTAAACAGATAAACACAAACTAATTAAATCTGTTGTGTTTAAAGTTTCTTCACAATCAAAACCAAAGCTGATGGACGTCACAACCTTAAAGATTATACTGATCTTTCTGGCTGGTGAACACAAACCTACAGATCGTGTAGTGAGGTCCACTAATCCAGTAGTCATTGACTTCCTCAGTGTCCAGTTTAGTTTACTTGCATACTTAGTTTAACTTACTACAACATGCACCAAGATAAATTTACTACTCGTGTAGTAGGAGGACGATGATGATAACTTACTCAGACAATGGAACCTCATCCTCCTTCCGTTAAATGACTGAAAGATGGAAACATGTCAAAGAATCTTCACCGAATCCATTCTAATATTTCAATATTTTCCTGAAATATGAATCTCCTCCACCTGTCCGGAATATTCCTGATGTTACGTGATGAACTACAATGAGATGTGAAGAAAGGAAACTTTATTTGTTCCCTTTGCTAAGTAATCTCATAATTCCCTGAATTCCTCTTTAGCCTGAATAGCGACCGAAGATTTTATTTATTATGATCATTGACATATTTAATGTAACACAACGTTTATTATTCAGGTTACCGTCAGCCTCTACTTACTTCTGCACCTCTCAGTTGCAGTCGTCATTTCCTCTCTGATCCTTTTATCAGTGGGAGAGAAAATCCTTCCATATCTCATATTTCATATTCAAGAGATTTGTAGAAATTTTTTATTTCTTGACCAAAAATAACACCAAATAAAATTAAATAAATATTTTAATTATTTATCTATAGAAAAATGGAAAATTATTTATTTAGCGTTGAAAGGAATAAAGATCATCACCTGTAAAGGTGGCTAGACACTTTTAATCTACAGCATCACCCCGTTATACGGTCAGGATGCGCTCAGGTAGAAGAGAGTATCCAGCGAATCAGCTTCCAGCTGTGTCATTATACCAGAGTTAATGTGGAGATACGTCCCCGTTTATGTTTCATTATTAACTATGAGTGAGATATGGTGGACTTTACTTATTTAATAGAAGTACAAACGGACCAGGAACTTAATACCGAATCATCTTTCAATGGGTAGTATGGATACATATTTGCTTCTAACCTGATAAATATGGAAATTCTGCTATATACGTTTTCTTCTTTTCTCCACAAACATCCACTCGGATAAACTTTTTAAAATGTTGTAGACCAACAGAGAAGATTCTTTATTATGAAAATTAAGTCACTATTTCGTGAAAATAATTTTTAATGAAATATAAAATACAGAGCCCTTCCAGAAGTTGTGCAGACTTAAATCATAAGTAATTTTATTTTGTCCTGTATACGCACTTAAAAATTGTAGATATGTGTAAGAACCATGAAAATGATATCTGTTATCTTTTTGACTCCCTCATCAGTGGCTGGAAGATATTGTGGAATATATGCAGTAATGTTTTTATGATAGCAGTGTCCGAATATGGTCGGACGTAAGCAAATATTTCCTGCAGAACTGCCAACGATGTATGTCTTGTGGCGAACAAGTTAGTAAAAAAGATTTAATTGGATTCATACTCCTTCAATGAACACCAGATCGCTCTATCCATCATCATAAGTCACAATCTCGTCGTTATACTCAGATTACCAGGTTAAACTGTGGGGCTGGAGGAAGCAGTCCTCCTGAAATGCTGGATTATCTTTTCTTCACCCACCCAAGTTCATCCATCTTACATTAATTGACCAAACTCTCATTCGTCAGGAAGAGAACGGAAGTCTAACATTCCATTGGTCTGTGTCTCGTTTCCCTGCTTCACAAAAAGTCTGTGCTTTATCTCGGCTTCCTTCATTAGGGGTTCGGTCAAAACTCGCATCCCTTTACCACAGTTTACGGAAATAACTTTAAATTACACCTTATGACATATGCAGTATTGACGACGTCTACAGACCTTGTGTATGGTCTCGGTCTCGCCTGGCGATCAAGGGCTCATTTGGCTGGTTCTGTAACTGTGGATGGCTGACCTGGTCTATGTTTAGATGTTATTTATTCGCCTGACGAATATTTACAAAATTTATTTTTACTGCCTCATTTCAAGGTCTACTGTTAAATGGCACTTGCTATTGATTACCAGACCTACACTTCCATGTGAGTAACGAAGGCTGTTTTGTTATATTCATCGGTGTACATTTTTAGCAAGGCTCTGTATCTTATTTAACAAAACACAGACACTCACAAATATAATTCACATGCACACAAAACAAGTGTAATATTAAATATTCAAATTGTAGAAAATCGTGAAATGTCTCCACTTGTGATATTCCGAAATGGAAGAAGATTCTTTTTCATTTATGAAAACCTCCCTCGAATAACACATAATTACTGCATTTATTTATCAGATGATTTGTTCGATTTCCAAAACCAGTGGGTTAGTAATTTATTCATCATAATGATTTTGAAAAAGCCCGTGGCAAGCTGACGAATTTTTTAATCACTGTATTAAGTTTCTCATTGATATTGTGTAAATAGAACCCGTCCATAAGTACACAGTGATTCTAAACTAGAAACGACGACCAGGTTCTCCTGGTCGATGATGAAGGTATAAAGTCAATTCTGTACACTAGACAAAAAAAACATTCGAACAGAAGGAAACGTTTTAAAACCAATACATTCTATTTTGCTTATAGTGTTCTCTCCTATTTAGCTTTTTGGGGAATCTTCATTTTTTAGGAATTTTAATGAAATAATTAAAAGAAACTGCATTTAAATTAATTTTATCCTATAGCATTAGATTATATTAGAGAACAGAATATTACTGATAGCATTGTCTATGTTTCCAACTACATTTTTGAGGGATTATTCATCTCAAAATTATTCTATGTTGAGGAGAAGATTCCTTGGTATATTCTATAGATGGTAAAGTTATCTACGTGTCATGAAGGAAGGTTGAATGTTTTATCTATGAAATTACAATCTTAAAACTCGCAAATGTTCTGATTCCATGAACTGTATAGTTGTGAAAATATTAATACTAATATTTTGCTAGTTCTTTAAAATGAGGGATTAGCGACATATCTGGTGACAAATGGTGATTTTAGAGAATGTGTTCTGTTTGGAGAAAACCGACTTTGCTAAATTGGCCCTAACTACTTGAAAGTTAGTTACGTTTATCATGGGGAGAAAATAATAATATTATGGGTCCATCGCATATTCAACTGAAAGGTTCCAGATTTGGCCAATTCGATGCAATAAATGCAAAACATTTAACCTTGGATTCAGCCAGTATGGATTATAGGGTTGAGCACTGAACAAATATCTGTATTTATAATCCTTGAAACTGTGGATCATAATGACACTATACTTTAAAAATTAAACAAGTCATGTGACTACTTATTCAATATGAATTCCTCTGTCGAGATAACCAGTTATACTTTATTAAGGGGAAGTACGAAGCTTTCTTGTAGTTTAAGCTTCGCGAAAATTCAATTCTAGTGCAGGGATCACGAGAGATAGCACCAACTTCAACTGGCTTCTAGTGCTTCCCAATTTTTGTTTGAAACAATTCTGCTCACATATAAAAACGTGTTAATCCCTTTTGTTAACCATTAAAGTTAACGAGCTGATAGAGGACTTAGGTTAACTATTAATTAATATCAAATAGGTTATAAAATCTCTGCCTGATTAAAGCGCCCACCTCAAGAGAGCCCGTCAATAATAACAAAATCCAAACCCTCCATACAGCTGTCGCCTGACCTGGCAGATCTAACGATTTTCACGGAAAATACATAAATATAAAATTATTTTTGTAGAAAAATAATCTACAGCAAAGTGAACCATCAAGAATTCAGTTTCTCTCTCTGTTTTAGGCTCTTATTTAACCCGGATAAATAAAGAAAATTAATTCAATATGTATTAGTTTCTTAAACATTCCTAAAATGATTATGAATACAAGATCCCAGACTTGGGAAAAGTATGAAAAGTTGTTTGTTATCTTTTGGTTTGGGTCGAGAATCGACTTAAAATGTTTATAAACTTCACTTTAATATTTAAACTCAGAGGCTGAATCAATGCGATTAATGCACAAAAACGATAGAAAACAGTGTATTATCTAAAACTGGTTGACTAGTAATATTATGAAGAACTGGTGTCGCATTCTTTACCCTCCTCTGTATGTTTAAGGTCAGTATTTCTATGTTACATTCTCTCATCCGTTTTCTAACATTCGGGATAAAAAATTACTGACCTACAGGGAAATACTCTGTTAACTGGCGGATCGTGACGTCATATCCGCTCCACAGTCACGTGGTAAAACAGAAGAAACTTAAAAAGAAGAAAAAACTTAATACAAAGAGACAGTAAATTTGAGATCAGCCGCTTTAAGTGATAGGTATCAATTTTTTTGTCTTTTAAATAATTCTCCTGCCATTGCTGCAGTATATCACATCATGAAGACTTTTTTGAACAGATTATTAAATTTGAAAGTCAGGATTTTTGATATAACATAAATTTTGTTTGTTTTCTTTCTTTTCTTTGGAGTAGATACAATGTAACAATGAAGAAAAAAGACAAATGTATTTTGTGGCAGGGGCTAAAATTACTGTTGGCGTAATTCCGAGTGATATTTGTGGGCCTGTTTCAGTAAGAAAATGTAATTTTAATGTAATAATTTCAGTTTAGGTTTTTGTTAGCATAGACGGCACCTCAGCACCGATCATCCTTAATGTTGTAATTTCTAGTGGGGATGGAATTAGAAACTGATAGAACCTTTAACGACAGTAAATGTGCATTAAAATATTATTTTATCAAATGAAATACAGAAATGGTAGATCGTCAGGTAAATATAATTTGAACTACACGACTCAAGATATGACGGCCTTAAAATGCTTCGTATTAAGTATTTGTATCATTGATATTTCATCCATTAGAAAGGACGTACGTTTTATTGGGTAGGAAAACTTCCAGGGAGATTCCTTTAAAATACTCCTAGTATAATGGGCGGCAAAACGTTAATTTAACTACTTTGATTTAAACAAAAATTAACAGAAAAGGCAACTTTTTGATTTTGTGGAAAAAACCTCATGATAAATATATAAGAAAGAACTTTCAGATTTACCTTCTGTTATAAATGTTTACGTTTCTCTGATTTAATCTGGCGATGGCAGCAAATTACCAGAGGCTCATCTATCACCTCCCTGTGCGGAAGGAACAGTTAATTCTATCAACTATCACAGAATAACGGGAATTAGATTCTTCGTGTTTCAGTGGGAGCGGCTGACAACAGAGACGGATCTGTATGACTGGTGAAGCGATCAGTAAGTATGGCATCGGTGAGGAATATTCAGTCACCTAAGTAACTTAAAATAAGATTTAATAAACTTCAATAGTGACGTCACCGAGGCCCTCAAAGTTACCCTGGCTCCTCGGACCGGGTGAACGGACCAGAAAGTGTCGAGGTCGGTGCCCACGACTTGAGCTGTGGTTGGTGGGTAGCCACCAGGAAGTTCGGCCGGATGATAGTTGCTCTCTACCCGGCTTTGCTTTACTTGGACCACAGTCTGCGTGAGAAATGATGAAATCCTGACAGGCGGATAAAAAGGGGTACACCAAACGGAGATGATCTTGACCTGGATTTGAACTCTGACCCTCGCTCAGGTAGACTTATAGGTTAACCACCCGACTACCTCGCCGTGATTTTACTCTGTTATAAACTACAGAAGGCAGTAAAATTATAGAAATTAATCAAAGTAGCTACAATAATCTGTAGGTAGATTAATCCATTTGACCTCTCTTGACTGTCTGTATGACGGATTGTTTAAGGAAAATCTCCGTATTTCATATCTTGTATTTGTAACTCTGTGTGAATAGATATGAAGAAGTTTGTGTCGCCCACATAATAAAGAAAGGAAAACAGTCGGTTAAACTCATCTCTCCGGTGGATGTGAATAATGTGCGGGGCTGTTCAGAAGGGTTAATTATTGGTGATTGATTTACAATACTTTTGGTCCCTTTCTTATAGAATTTAAAGAAATATAAACACAAAATTACTCTCGACCTATTGTCAGACCACAAATAGCTTACGAAGTTGTCCTGCTTAAATGCCTTTTACACACAATTCTGCTCCTCTCAGATTATATATGAAATACAGTATATGCAAGACAACATCACAACAACGTCTATGTGACAGATTATTAAAACAAGGCCAGAATGGAGTCCAATTCTTCCTCCAAGAAATAAAATGTTGACTCCCTTGACAACATTATTTTTTCACTAGACGGCTTTACATACTGGCCATTACATGATACTGATATTCCTGCACTGAAAGTAAGAACTTTAAAAACTTGAACAGTGCACAGTAACAGTAAATCCCCTTCTAGGATTCGTCATCAGAGGTCCAACACTACGCCGTTACCTGAACACGCCTATGCTCGATCTGCCAGCCACATGTTTTACTCTGACACTAATATGACAGCGTCAAGCGATGGCCATACCGCTAACGCAGAAACATTCAACAAACTTTAGTTATCTAAAACATTTTCTCATCTTTGCGCAACCGAGAGCAGTTGTCACTAGAAAGCTTAAGATAATGATGGTGTTGTGAATGAACTCCCCTGATTTATATAAATTGCAAAATTTAAAATATATCCGTATATAATGTTGCTGTGTGCAGCATCACTCTTTCCAGGACGGATTTTGAGATGTCGAGTGACCATTTCCAATTAAGCGTGAATCTCTGCGGCAGATAGAAGTTCAGCCGGATACAGCTCCGACAGCATCTCGATCTGAACGTCAGCTGATATCCTATTGGGGTTTATCACATCCAGAAATGTTTTAGACACAGTCTGCATGTTTATCGATTTGATTTGGATTTATATTCGGGAAAATCTAAGACAGAAATGAAATTATTTTCGGTAGAATGAATACACTGTTGAGTACAGCGCTGTATTAGGATTTAGTCTCTTAGAAACCTTGCGGCAGCTAGGGAATTTGGAATATTCAAAAATGAATCTATATCTTTCGGAGAGGAATATGAAAATTTGGTTTCATCAAGTCGGTCATCTCTGATACAGATTCTCTAACCAGTTTCTGAGTGTTTTTCAAATGCTTTCATGGCTTCACTGGCTTCTGTAGCATCTGTCTCTTCTTCTGTCTTCAGTATTCCAGTGATCATCACCAGTTAGATGAAGATGTTTAAGAATAAGTGAAACAATGAATCCAAAATAAAATTTGATTGAAAGACATGATCCGTCAGTGCCTGTTATTTTCAATATAGTTGGTGACGATAAGGGTGAGGGCCTCTACTACATCACCATATCCTCTCCACTCAGCTTCAGCTGATCCTGTTCGTACTTTCCATCGGATGTTGGAAAGATTATTGAGTTTAAGATCGTTATCTACATTTGGCGACATTAATCAAAACCGGGCAGCACTTATTTGTGGGGGTGAAATATATATATAGAGAGAGATCTAGGCTCTCCAGACTGCCATAAATACTTGATACATAAATGTTTGATTAACAGCTGTGATATGTTAGCTGTTTCCTCGCCTGAGACTTCTGTTGTATCATTTGTTCATATTCGTCCACTGACCGTTGTCTTGAATCCAAGAACGACCTGCTGTAACACGACTGAACCATCAGAAAATAAGTTACATACAAAACAAAATGCACCATCTTTATGAAAGGATCTAGTTTATGGGTGGGACCCTTTGTACTAAACAGCAGTAAACTTACCATACTTTGTTATTATGTGAAATGATTTTACTTGTGGCTGATGTGGCCCAAGTGCTATCGTATATAATTTCTGTTTACTTCTCATATTCCGTTTTCTTTTTCCAGGATCATGTTCTCCAGATCGTCAGATTTATCGAATACTCACTGAAAGTGTTCAATTTCCAATCATTTAATGAAAGCTTCCTGTGCTGGTACATTTAGATCTGTATCCGTTCTCTTTCTCGGCCTCTGCCGGCATCTGATGTAGTCAAAACTCTTCTAGCTGGCATCTTCACAAATTACAATCTATATGCATCGTTATGCAAATTACACTATTTACGGCCGCATTCTATTCGAAGATATTACACCTATATATTAATATAATTATCATTGTCAAATAATAGTGGATATAATTTCAGGAATTACAGAGTTCCGAAAAATATATTAAAACATTATTTAATTACAAATACAAATAGCTTCTTAAATATACATATAAATATAAATACTTTTCAAGTTCTCAAAGTCAATATGTCTAAACTCTGTTGAAAATACACTTTGAATAAAACACAGCTGACCAAAAATGTATTTACTTTACCATAAGTAGAAAATACTGAAATGAGTGTCGCCTCACGTGCATGATATCACCATCCTTTGGAGATCTCTTATAATAGTGAAGAATGAAGATCATATCAGATAACCCTGAAGCCCCCGAACGTAAGCCATAATTTGACTTATAGACTGAATATAAATAACTAGTTGATTGGTCCACGGTTTACGATAACAGAAGGCCCCCAAACACATCATTGTTCATATACAGTAAGAAGAAATTTACAAGAGAACCAACTTAATGAAATTTTCATATTTGAGAACCTGGAGACCTGGGCGAAATATAACACGCACGATATCAGTACAGACAGGGTTAAGGAGGGTCCCACTCTTATTTAGAGAAAATAATAAACGAACTCTAAAGAAATGTGGGTCCAAGTGTTAAAAATATAATTGGAAAATAATTTAAATATATGTATAGGAATACAGAGTAATTAGTATAAATTTTTAAAAAATCATCACATACAAATACGTTACCTCCAAATTATAGATCGAGAGAGTTTTACAAAGGTAACATTTTTAAATTGTGTAGCAGCTGTAATAACAATAGGATTTGCATGATATCCGAGCCATCAGTTAACAGGTGGCGTTGATTCAGGTTTATATTATATTTTATTGATTCCGTTTAAAGGGACACACAATTTATAATAAAATTAACATAAATTAGGCATATGCAACTCTGATTTTATTTTAAAGGGTCCCTTGATACAATTTCAACAATTTTAGCAGTGGACAAACTACAGGGGAAGGAGCCCATTTTTAAAATGAATATCATTATTGAACACATTAAACGGAAAAGTTATAGGGGCCCCTCCCTCGGCTGGCAGAAACCTGACAAAGGCAGACTACTTGGGGGCTGGATAAATTAGGTGATGGAGATTAATCTCACTGACACTGTAACAGGATGATGTTAGTAGAAAGTTATGGCAGAAGCCCTGGCGAATGAAGACCGTTTCTGTCGAATACCAGAAACAAGTCGTATCCCGATGACTGTGCATGCAGTCGATACTAAGTCTAAATATTAGTCCCTAATAATATACGTCAGGGGTGAGCCTTTGTGCTGGACGAAGACGGCGCCGTGTATAACGGACTCTGAGGGGTTCCAGTCACCATGGGGATGGATCAGCTGCTGATGGTCAATACAGGGAGACTGCATCTCCAGTATCCCGAATATTAATTACACTTACCCATGTAGATGAGGAATCATAGGTGGTGAAATATCACAGTACGTATACAGAACAGTGAACGATGTGCCGTCCATGGACCATTTTTCGTGCTGTGTATTTGGTTTCCTTTTCGCAGCCAATGTATTTTGTAGATACCAAATATACAAAAGGGGCCATGTCGATTAATTCGACCACCATCTGTGGTACAGAGATGGACCCTCAAACTGCCTTCAGCTGGTGACGATCAGAGGGATCCACAAACAGCTCCCTTCCCAGCTCGTCCCGTTCCCTGCCAATCCTGACAATTATAAATAATCTAAATCTAAGAGGCGGCGGCTGATGTTTATCTGAGATGAACGGTCCAAAGTTTCTTTCTTTTCCACTTTTTGCACTGGTCCCTTCCTCGGTTCTATGTAAATGTAAGATGATTAGGCCCCTAGAGCACCTGGAACCACCCTCAGCTGTCCAATCTGTTATTAGAGACTCTTACATAGTCATTAGATTTTATTATGTTACCGTCATCGATTACTTATTAATTTACAAAGATGCGGCCAGGTCTCAATGACCCAGCGGGAGGAAATAGCTGAAATTGGATGTAAAAAGAGCGACAGAAGCAGAAATGATCAAGTACTTATGTTCAGGGTCTGCAGGTGAGAGCTCAGCCCGCCTCGGTCCTACAATTACAGTCCTAAGGTACGAGGAGAGACCGCAAAAAGAGGGAGAGAAAGACCAGAGAATCTACTGCCAGCCCCTTGATCGTATCCACGCTCACATGGTGATGGACGTAGGAGACGAAGATTCGAGAACGAAACACCCACCCGACCTGAATGACTCAACCTAACATTCTCCCTTCTCTCACTTCTCAACGTCACTTGAAATGATACTGGAGAAAAGGTCAATTCAAGATAACATATTTGATTAAATTATTCGATACCTGTTTTCACCATTTTTTAAAAAAATATGTAATCAATATCGATCACCTCATTAACCGTTATGTAATATCAAAAAGACATTAGTCATTATTCCTCAATATATATATATATATATGTAAATATTAGAATTTAATATTCATTCTGGCCTGAAAATCAACTAGAAAGATCTCTGTGACTTTCATACAAACCCAGGTTTGAAAACGTCTTAGAAATATGTACAAAGGAACAATTTTCCTAACCAGACTCGTGGATATGACTGCCGATGTGGGTCCACCTATATCTGGAGCAGTTATTTTCCACCATGAATTTAATTTTGAAAAAAATATTAGTCGAGATTAAATGGTGGAGCTTTGAATGATCCCTTTATGTTGTCATCTATATGGCAGTTGTCTGTTGAAACTATTATGCAAATGGTAAAAATTGTAAAAATTACATTAATTTTATTCACAGCTTTTAAAATGTAATTCTGAGTTTTTGACATCCGTCTGTCTCTGCTGGGCACTGGGATGTGGCTGATAATTGGATTCCCCTTTAGTGGAAAGTGTAGCACCATAAAGTTTGGTAGACTGGCAGACCTGGGGGGAAGGTCGGCCATCCCTGGTCTATATCATCCCCGCCTAGAACAAGAAAGTTTTCTTGAAAGATAGTCAGTAGTGGAAGTTGATGATTCTAAATTTAGGATTTAAACTTTTGATCAGAAATAAATCTAAAATACATGCAAACTTTGTATTTCTGGGCAGATGAAATTATTCAAGAAACCTGAAGAGTTGCTACTTCAGTAAACCATCCGTTTGTTTCCCTGCAGCTCCTTAGAGATGTTACTGCGGGATCATTTGTCAGTTTATTTTAAATTCATCACCGAACATCTGTTACCATCTTGTAGTGTTGTATCAATCTGGTTAGAGCAGGCACCAGACCTGAATCTATATACAGATAAAATATGGACCCAGCCTAGCTACACCATCACGCACCCTTACACCTGAGTCAGTAACTTTCCAGCTTCAGCACAACTCAGGTGCAACAGACAAAACAAAAGGATGATATGAATATTTTTGTTATTATTTTATATAATTGGGACCTGGAGAAATGTACAGGTATTCATTATCTTTCTATCAAAGTGGAGTTTAATCTTTACAATTTCTCTTTCATTCAGGATCTTATAGGATCTCTAAATATATAATAATTGGTTATTATTATAATAATAATAATAATAATAATAATAATAATAATAATAATAATAATAATAATAATAATAATAATAATAATAATATAATAATAATAATAATAATAATAATAATAATAATAATAATAATAATAATAATAATAATAATAATAATAATAATAATAATACATTCATTTATCAAATAATCTGTTTGTGTGAAATAATAGGAAGATTTTTTTAAAGTGTATAAATAAAGTTTATAGCAATAAACAAGCGCCAGGGGTATTTCAAGAGTTAGGGATCCTTGGAGGGATGAAATCAAATTTTCTGACTAAAATAGAACTTCCTCCCATTAATTTTTTTTTTAAATATTGTAGAAAATTGTAGATAATAATCATGTATAGAAACAAAACCCAGAGCAGAATTGATGAAGAACATGATTTAATTTCTGCTGTGTAATAAGTTCATCGTTGTTTCATTAGATTATGTTTCGTAATTTTTGTGAAATTCCATGACTCATTAAGACTCCATACGTCAATAGTTGATCCATTTTAAATGGAACTTTACATTTTGCATGGGTGACTCCTTGTTAAAATAATTACCACAAACATCATTTTTCCTTAATTCAGACCTGAATTTTTTTTCCAGAATAAAAAGAAATACTGAATATTGTAAACTGGTTTCATCTGGATTTATCCGTCCATTGCATTCATTTTTCAGTTAGGATTACATTCTACCTCTTTCGCTAACCTGTTTTCAGAATGGTAATTCCTTGGCCTTCCTATAATTATGTACCCTTATCATGTATTAAAATTATAGTTAAGTGATTGTTATATCAGATTCTCACAGCCAATTTCATCATAAATTCAGCTTCAGATTGGCCATGTTGTTGCCATAGCTACACTAAACTGCAAGCTAGAAACATTCTTCAACTATTATGATTTGACTGGCATGGACGAAAGATCAAGTTAAACTTTATTAATTATCTGTAAATTTTATTTTTAAGCAAAAACATTGCATTAAAACATAAATACTAGTAATTGCAATCTCGTAATAACAGTACACAGATTTCAAGAGAAATGATAGACAGATATATCAGTACTGATGGATAAAGGTAACTTAAATAAATACACCCACTGTTTTGTCAATAGATTTCTTTTTCTTCCAGTTATTAAAATGTCCTATGCACATGTATCTGCATTTTCAACATTTTGTGTGAAAAATGGGGAAATTCTTCAGTATAAATGTTCTTAAATTACAGTCTTTTCTCTTAAAAAGAGAGATTTGTTTTGTCGTGTGTTTGGTGGTGAGATAAGTTGTTGTCAGAAAAGAGTAATTTCTGTCTCGGTATACAGGACAGACCAGATGCCACAATGATAAAAGACAAACCAACGAATCAGGGAAGTTATAGAGATGATCAACTCCACCAGTTTCAGACTGGCTGTCTACAGGTGCGGCTGAATTCACTGACTCGTGAGATCAGTTATCACAACAGGACTAGAAATCCAAGGACATATCTGTGCATGTCAGAAAAACCGATGGCCATTTTTAGGCACGTATAGATTTTTGTTGGCATTTTTCTGCTTAATCACAACTCTGTTTTATGTTCGACTCTAATCAATAAAAACATTTATAATTGTCAGCCATTACTATGTTTTACTGCACAGCTGTGTCATACACAAATCTTTTACATCCTGCTGCAGTGTGCACCTGACGAGAGCTTAATTATAAATTATCTCCAAAGAATGACAGTGGAGCAGTCGAGGATTATTAGACTTTCCTCGGGTATCAGGAGCCTGTCCATGGCTGAGGAAACAAAGTTCACTTCTGACTCCCTGTGTATATAGTTCTGTGTAAACCTCCAGCCTCATTAGTTGGTATCTGCAATTTGCCATTTCTCCAGTTTGGCGACCTGTATTCTACCTGACTATAATGAAACTGAAGTAATTAAGAAACCAAACCATCTAGAATTGTCTAATCCAGGTGGCAGGGTAGTGTAATGTGTGGGTGCTCGCTTGCCATGTGGACAGTTATAGTCCGTCCAAATAGTTTTCGGGTTGTGACTGAATAAAAAATAAATTTTGAGTATTTAGTTATCACTGAAAGTCTCCACCTGAACAAATTTTCCACTAATAGGTGAATAGTGTGTTATCTTTTCACACAGGTAACTAACCAGTATTTCATGATTTTAATGAGAAGGGAAACTTCTTTCCAAACAGCATTTATTAAAGCACCGCATCTAACCTGTACTTATTTATTATTTACGTAAAACATTAGACGGAATTTTGTGGGCTCAGTATGAACCCACAGGTTTATCCTTGGCTTTTGATGTAATTATAAAAAAGGTAGAAAAGGTGAGTTTGTTTCCTTGCCCAGGTTTTTAATAACTGATAGAAATATTAGGTAAACTTTTCGCAGTTTCATCTAGTTGCAACAAGTTTTCAAAACTGAACTCATCTGCTTGAATTACCACAACAAGTAGCCAAGAGAACCTGCCTCAATACTGTCCCTTACCATAAATATCGATAGGTGTTGTCAGTGGTATTGATCAGAGTTTTTTATCAGTAATTTACAGGTGAGAGAAGATACTTTCTGTGCATATCATAAGGAATTTTCAAGTGTGTATGAGGTATAGTTATTTATAAACTGCAAGTGAGAGATTTCAGTAGATAAAACCCTTTGTTTAGGATTGTCATGGTAACAGTCACCTATGTTTTTATGTCAGTCAAAAGTGCAAATGTTTCAGCACATTTCCCTTCCACATCTTGTCTGCTCCTCTCAACACATCTCTGTCCAGCTGACATTGGAGCCTGGCACTAGAGGTCAACTAACCAAAGATAATCTATAATTTTGTTGTATTTTATTTCTTTTTTAATATATATTGTAAAAGATAATCACAGAGTTTGGTAAATGCTTGAAAAGAGACAACAAAACTAGAATTTTGTGAACTTTATAGGAATCAAAATATCAGCCATAAAATATATTCTCTTCACTAAATCACGTGCAGACAATTACCAGGTATTCCAGGTTAAATAATTAGATCGGTCTCTCTGTTCCTTAAATCTATTTTACTGTTTTACTGACAAATTTGGTAAATTAATTTTTCCAGGTTGGTATTATTACAGTAGAAGTCCTTTAATCCTGCAGGTGCTGGACCACATAAGTACCGGCTTAGGTAATATGCTGGGTTACATCCAGGTATAATTTACCTGTAACACATGAAATCAGAATAAATCACCTGTTATACTAATGCACAGTAAACCATAACAAACAACACTGCGATAAAATCTCCCGTAAATTAGTGGAGAAGGAACAGTACATGGTGTAGCAGAAGGTGACTTCCCTTATATAGAGCGCGGATAGGGATAAACACGGTCTGGCTGTACCACGGGATCAGTTGATGATAACGAAACTTTCCTCCTTCGATGGCTATTTGAAGGGCTGTTCTTTGAAATGATTTTTAAATACTTCAAAAAATGAATGTTTACTGGAGAAATAAGAGATATAAAATGTTTTCACAGAACATTAAAGATGTCACTGCCAAGAGCAGGAAGGCGCCTGGTTACCTGTCCCATAGCAGTGGTAACTTACGGGAGGTCAGCCCGGTGCTGGGTACTGGATTAAACAAATTTCCATCATCATCATCATCATCAATCATCATCATCATCATCATTATTATTATTATTATTATTATTATTATAATAACATTGAGCATTATATTCACAGATCGGAAGACTGATGTACACAGTTAATGTTGTTATCCTTGTACAATTTGAGAAAAGTCTGGAGAATAAATTCTAATTTGCTTCTACCAGACAAGATTCCGGTGTAGATTTATTCTTAAATATCCCAAAACTAAATTAATTAATTAATTAATTAAGACACCGATGCATCCTCATGTGTCAGCTGTGTCCACTACACGATGGATGCCAGAGTTCTGTACCTTTCAGGTTTAGGGAAGTGACGTGGATGTTCTTGGAGTAGCCGAATGACGAGGGTTTCCTCTGGGTCCTTAACGTTTCTCTCACTTATAATAAGGACAGTTTTACTAGCTCCATTTATGGCAGCTAAAAGCCCCTTTGTTCTCACTTGATCCCCATTCTGTGTCCTTAGTTTCAAGTTGGCAGATAACGACAGATCAGGATCTGAACAGAAAAATCTAAATAAACAGGACAATAACTTAATACGATTCAGATCTTTCACAAAAACCTGGAAATGACAAAAAAACAAACAGGTGGATCATTGTGTGAACTATTGCTCTGATTTTAAAGAATGAAGAGACTATAACTCATCATTATCTGATGAAGCTTCAGCTATTTGGAGAAAGTGATAATTATTACCCCTTTTCATTCACACCAGTGATGATGATGATGATTATTCGTAATATTCACCTACTGATGTTGACTATGGTCAGTTCTCCACTTATTGATGGCTTATATGGAAGTTATTACTTACAATAATAAAAATACTAGATAATAAAACTCACAGGATGACATCTTTCCTTTTAAATGAAAACAATTCAACGACAAACAGTAGCTTCCCGTACACAGCTATTTGATATGTTATAAACAGCAGGTATTTCTAGAATTTAGTGCCCTGTGTGTCGTTGTTACAAAGAATAGCAGACGAAATATTTTTGGTAAAAGTTCAGGAAATAAACTTTACTGCAAGGATGATTGTTTATCTTAAGTACGAAGAGTTTGAAATTAAATAAGTGAGATAAATTAGTTAATATATTAGCTTTAAAAAATTTATTTATATACATTTTGAACCAAATACACTACATAATTAGAATTGTTGTTATTTAAAAATCTCAGCATTTAAATGGTAAATATATGTTTATTTAATGTTTTATTTATTGGTTTAAAAATACAGGATGAGCATTAACTAACTATTACTAACTACTGTCGATTAAAGCCGTATATCGGTGTTTGAAAGTATAAACAGCTGCACAAGAATCTTACCAGACACCAGCTTTTATTCTTTGCTTTCAGAAAATTGTAAAATAATTAGAACAGTTTAATATTGAATTTTAAAATGTAAAATCATTAATATTATGAGGCAGTAGGTCTGTCATTTCACTATTCCAGATTATTCTAATCCACTCTATGCTAATTTCTTCTACTTCATGTTTTTGGCCATTTTATTGAGATTTGAAGTTTCTGTAGATTCAAGATCCTCCATTCATTAACTAAACTATCTGAATCCTGTGTTCACCCTGTGCATGTCTTCTGTAGCTCTGTAACCCAGTCAAACATTAATCAATCAACTTTCTCCACCTGTAAATTGTGAAGTGATCCTCAGGCAGACAAAAATAAAATATAGAGACTCCATTTTAAAGTATCAATAAAGCCTGGAGAACAGCTGTGGTCCGGCCATAGAGGAGAATGGAAACTGATTCATTATGAATGATTCCTGAATATTTAGATCAGGTTTGAGTTTTTATGAGGAATTCTGTTACTTTCAGTTTGAAATTAGTGTGATAGATTAGATCAAAATTGCTATGGTCAGGCAGATTTCATGACCACTAACTAATGATATAGAAAGTCAAAGGGGCAGGAAGCTTTTTAAAAATCTATATAAGGTCATGTTTACCTGGGGTGCACATGTAGTTGTTTTGTCACATCAACAATGACTCCTATTGATAACGCATCCTCATCAACATCTATTCTACTGATGCTGATCAATGCCTACCCTATACTTGTATTTTACACGCTGATGTTAAACTTATTCCTGTAGTATGTACAGATCTCTGGTGGACAGACTTTTAAAAAATATTTCATTTTTTTCAACATAACAGAGAAGCAGGAAGTTTTTAGCATGAAATAAATATTGAGACTATTTAATATGTTTAATGTTTCACTGGTATGGTGCCAGGTTAGCTAACCACCAATGGTACAGCCTGTTCAGAGTCATTAGCTGCACTCCAAGGAACAATTTGTAAAGATCCAATGATCCATTTTGTTCTTATGATGGATTTTAGTTTCATGTCCTGTTGCTGTCACTGAGGTCACTTCTGGCATTCAAAGGGACAAGTTCCACATTTATTAGATTCATTCCCTAAAAATTTATCTGCTCAACTTTTTAAAATATGTTAATAAATTTTTGAATTAAAAATAAAACACATTTTTGCCTGGACATTTCAAGGAAGTCAAAAAGTCAAAATATACAATATTTTATTGAATAAAAGAAATTGGTCGTATTCTGTCAGTTCACTCCCCACAACTTATCTCTGCAGACATCTTCTGTAATCGTCCCAAAAATACCCCGGACGCTCGTGAATAAACCTGATAGACATTTTTGATACACAGAATTTTTTCTCAAGTAAATAAATCATCTGAGATCTCAGCATCGAGAATCGTATCTGCGAGAACCTAATTTAAAACACGAATGGCTCGAGAGAATCTACCATGACTTTAAGTCTAAATTTAAACTACCGTAGATCTCCGTGTATAAGCCGAGAATTTCGCCGGAATTTTAGACTTAGTGTTTTGGAGTCGGTGTAGACAAAGTTCTCGTTTGTGATGTTAGAAATTTGTATTTGAATCCGGTAAAATACGATCAGATTTTGGTCAAATCATACATATGGCACCCGACATAAAATCCTTCACGATATGATAAGGCTTTGTTTCAAGGAAATTCCTCAAATAGGACGTATGGAGAGACACGACGTTAGCAGAACAGAGTTCTCTAGACCTGTGAGAACATAAATAGACGTAATTCTGGTGTAAATATCAGCAGTCACTCCAGTGGGTTTTTCCTTTCTTGACAATGGCTGCTATAATCTGAGTGTTTCCTAGAAATAAATAACCACTGCTGTGTTTAATATAAGAGGAAAATAGATCGTTGATTTTACTCTTCAAGAAGGCAGTCGATTTATAAACCGGTAATATACCAAAACAGTATATTTTACTACGGAAATTAGGTGTAGGCTTATACTGGGGGTGGGCTATACACCGTTATATCGTAATTAAACTAATGAAAAAATACGCCTGCACAATTTAGAGACTTCATATGGTTTTAAAGAGCATCCATTTATCCTGGAACTATAAACAGCACTTGCAGAATATGAGCAGAGTTTAAGACTTTGTTTCAACGTAAAGCATGGGAACTATTTTTGGATGAAATAAGCATTCATGGTCTGCGTGTCTGCAGCCTTTTCTGGCATAAAGACTGTATTAGGAAGTCTCAGAAGTCGGTTTACTTTAAGGGGAACGCATTTGTAGGGAGACGTCCCTGGCATTCTTTCGGTCTTCGCGATGCACGGGCGGCAGAGGCTGGGGCACCATCTTCTATAAAAATACTGGGCCCTTTGTACCGATGAGCATTAGAAAAGACAAGCGGAATGAAGTCCCTGTCAGAGACCACCATCTGTGAATGTCCAGTTGTTGAAATCACCCAAATATCCATGACAGAGCGGCCGCCAAATTTTATGGTAGACTGAAGAGGGTTAACTGATAATTCCTATGACGCACGGCCGCAAAGCTATACAGGATTCTGAGAACTGTGAGGATTTGCCTCATCGGAAAAATAAGAAAGATGCCAGTGTTTCAAAAAGAGGAATTTGTAGTAGCATTTGCGTTACCTGTTGCAGTCAGCGACTGACCTTTGTGTTGGGAACTGCGTGGTTAGAGTTTGATTATTCTACTGCTGTACTCCGTGTAGAGGTGATGACACCTGATACTTTTCGCTTCAGGTTCATCAATCTCCGTGAATTTCCTCCTCTTTGCATCAAAGTCTGCAAACTGAGGCTGACTTAGATCTGTACCTTGTTTTATAGAGGACAGCTTGTTTTATAGAGACAGCTTTGATTATGTTGTCTTAGTCTAGAGGAGAGAGAGAGAGAGAGAGAGTGTGTGTGTGTGTGTGTAGTTTTATATCTTGTCTCTTACAGAATGACGACGTACAGCAGGTGCCCCGTGTACCGCTCTTCTCTTAAAGAATTATAGAGGACGTTTGGTCCTTTGTCGTCGATTCTGACCTCCGCCTGTTTATGGTGGGGTTGTCGTGAACACGGGTTACCACCCACCGAGACGTCCAGTCAGAGCTGAAATATATAAATGTCCAACTAATAATCCGTTTGTTGGTAGGCCACGGCCGACTCCGCCTTTGTGAGTGTATTACTAACATATTTGAGCACGTGCCATTAGTCCACTTATACCTAATTGCTTTATCACAGGACCTTCGTCAGCAAGTCACGTGACCGACATTTCTCTGCTTCTACTCTCTAGCTCTTCAGTTTCTTTCATTTTTAATTTTAAAAAAAATTTATCAACAAATTTAGTTATGGTTCAAAATTCACCGTACGTCAATTTCTTGATTCGGCTGATCCAGGGCCCCTATTCGAGCCCTTACAGCGTCCCAGGTCCCGATTTTCTGAGTCACGGTTCTAGGTTATTTAATGGGAATCAGGAGAGTCGTCAGCTCTGGAGACAAGGAAAGTAGATGCATCAAGTTATACTGAGATTTTTGCGGTTACGAAATCTACAAGAAGCTGTTGATTTACTCCGGAACCAATCATTGAGGCTGGGTAGTCAGTGTATAGTGGCAGTGATGTCAAACGTATCGATAACCACTCTACCCAGACCGTTAACCACGGCACCGAACAGCGAGATCCTGAACGGTTACCGGTCGTATAGTTCACTTGCACGGTCAAAACTGGAAAGGAAAGGGGTTTAACGAAATCGTGATCCCTGCAGCTTCCCTTGTGATTACAAAGACAGCGTCGTGTTCCTAACCTCAATATCCCCGCCATACCAGTGGTGACGGATTGTTTTCTGTTTGTAGATCTCATGACAATAAACTTTAACTCGACGGTGATAACGCAATTATAACCAGGAACCACGAGAGACGGAATCTTAGTTGACTAAATAAAGATAAAAGAGTAAACACATTCTATATCGCCTTTGTATACTATTTTGGATGCATCTAGACCACTACCCATCAAATCTGTATTACTGGGAGCAGGTAGATCCATACAGTCTGATCGAGAATCCTTTGTTACAACAAATCCATACAACTCTCTGACCCCTCGTCTGTTGACTGAATGTACAGCCAGCGCAACACAAATACTAACTAGCGATTCCAAGCTGGGGTGGAATAGAGGTGAGCGGTTAAAGAAGATAACCCTTAGAAAGTATAAAGGTATTTACAGTAGAGTCCATCTATTGTCTCGTACGTCCGTTCACGTTTTACGCAATAAAGACGGCATTCTGGTGATTCTATACACCTGTGGGCATATTTTACTTAAACCGTTACCATGGCTGCACGGACGAAAACAATCCAACATATTTATTTTTTACTTTCAATTACTTAGGTTATTGACAGTTTACAAGACCGAAGTATCAACTTCTAAAAGAAGCTGATGCTACCAGGAGAACAACCATCCAAACTTTATTATATTTATGTAATCGAGATTAAACTCTGGAAAATAACACAAAATTAAAGGGTATATAATGCAAGGGAAATAATAAACTCAGGGTTTATACTCTTAAAATGGAGATAACATAATAACAAATAATGAATGTTTTAGATATTTTTTCAAATTATTAGTTAATCATATCTAACATGTTTATCAAATTACTCAGGTATATAATAAAGAACTGGTATTTCCGTCACAATTTTCAATTTACATATATTTACATAATTTCTAACCAATAGGTTTACACCATAATTCACTTCCAATATCAACAAAAGGTACAAAAATTGTTATTTAAAATAATTGATATTTTATTTTACTTTTATAACGTTATTTTTATGGCAGCGCAGTAGTTCAGTGGTTAACCGACAAGTATAATAAAGGTAAGAACCAGTGTCCGAATCCCGGTCGGAATCGGGCCGTTTGAAGTAACTTTCTAGCGTGGAATTTCTCAGGGCATTAATGTTTCCTTCCACATCTAAAAGTGGGGATTAACTTATTATTACATCCTGTGGATGTTCACCCTCCATCCGTATGGTATCCGGGTAACCCGATGTCACCGCACCCTGTTCCCTTTTATCTCCTTGCTGTGACACATTTACAAAATGTGAAGTCGGCCAAGGGTCCACTTCGTAATTAATTGAAACAATATTAATAAGGAAACATTAGTCAAGTTGTCTCCCTTAGATCTACAAAGTTACTACGACAAAAACTAGGGAAGACATGAATAAAAACAAAGATTTTTATTGTGATTCTCTTTCGCAAAACAAACAAAACAATCAGACAGGTAGATGAGTTCTCTCGTCCAACATCACACGGTGTATTAGCAGTAAGGTATAACTTTCCCAAAATGTGAAGGTACTTACGGTGTATATGCTCGTCACTTGGGTAACAGGGCAATTATTTCTAAGAAAACACAAAATAAACTGCGAACAAAAACACAAATAAAATTAATTAAAGTTCATGGGAATGCAAATTATATTAAATTAAATTAACTATTTCATGGTAAAACAAAACTAATGAAAAATTAGAATAAGAACATTAGTAATGAAACCAGACATTTTAAAGATGCTATTTGTTGATGATGACAGACGATAGAACGACATAATAATATTGCAAACCAACGTAAAACCGATCAGAGGATGAAAGGTCTATTTACAGCGGTTAACAGGAATATTGTCGACCAAGTATAAGGGAAATTTCTTCAAAATACAATAACTAAGGCTGTTAAAATTGAGGATAAAAATGATTGATATTCAGTAATGATTATTGTTTACTATTAAATTAATTTTAATTATGGAAATTATTTCAGTCTTTAAATGTTGTCTGCAAATTTACAGCTGATAAAATTAATTAAAAATGTACAAGACAATTCCTTGCTTTGTAGGTCCATAATTGGTCTGATTTAACATTGGAATCTCCAAAAATCCATACCTTTGTTTTTCCTTTCTTCGCCACTAAAACCTTAAGGTGAAACTTTTCTGTGTTAACATAAATTTTGAATCTTCAGCGCAGAACTGACCAATTTTTTTAAAAAAATACGACTTGTCCGTTATTCTAACAATGAAACGTCAAAATAAAATTATGTTAAAATTATTATTTATTATATTTTTTTTTTCTTACGAAATCTGAAAAGTCTTTTCATTTCCATGCGGTAATTCCTTCATCTTTCTCTAATATCAACAGGGACAGAGACAAAAAAAGGTCCAAACTCACAAGTGCTAACCGTTCTTCCTGGCAGATCTAACAAAACTCCATTACTCACGGAAGTACCGCCTCAGCAAATCCATGCCAATAAATCATTTCTATAGCTGAAATATTGCGCATGCGCACGTGCTATCTTCTAAAAGAAATAAATTGGAATATTACTGGGATACACTCCATTAAAAACGAGTTAACAACGTTCGTTATTTACTTAAATAACTCCACAGAAATCTATATTTCTCCACTAGGCGGTCTCTCCGGGACACTGCTATTTCTGCCCCGATCGCTCGGTTAGCGAGAACAGCCCTGACCATATTTCGAGATGCCCTCTCCAAAGCTTTTCAAGGAACAGAATAAATACCTTTTGTGTCCCGATACAAAAGAAAGTGACAGCTTTTCTTCTTACGTTTCTCCTGGATTTCGTTCCTACACAGTCACCGAAAACTCACTCTTCTCATTTAACCCTCCTCTGTTGAACGGCAGATAAAAAGCAGGCGATCATTTCTGTTTATCGAGAATCAAAAGCCAAATAATTCGAACGTTTTCCGCGCCCCGGGGTCACCAGGTGCACCGATATGAGAGGCATAGTAGTGTCGGAGAGATCATTGGTGTAGTGCTACGGTTAGCCAACAGATGGAGCCCACCAATGTTGTTACACTCAATGAGGTAGAAGAAAAACTAGACCGCGCATCCATGCGAATTTCACCAGGCCGCGATGGGCCATTGCTGTTGACTTCCCGTAAGGGCAAAAGAGCTGGGCGTGCCATGTAAATATTGAGGCGGCGAGTCGATTAGAACTAGTTTATATCAATTATTACACATACTTAGCAGTGGTTAATAAATATGTGAGTAGGAGTAAGCATTTATTCTTTTTATAATTTGGGGCACTGACCTGGTAAGTAAACATTGTAATTAATATTTTAATTATTTTTAATATATAGCCTGAGACCACCTAAAATTAGAAAATGTTCACTGTAAGCAATAGCTTAATATCAACCAATATCATATAAGACACAAATTACATTAAAAGCTGATAATACACTACAATATGGATTAAGGATAATTGTCAATGAAATATATGCTGATAAACCGTTTTCTGCATTACTAATTTATATTAAAATGTACAGAAGTATTGACCAATAGCACCAATGTTGGTGCATGCTGTAAACTGTGTAAGTAACAAGAACAATAAACGATAGAAGAACTTATTTATTTGAAAAAAATTTAAATATAAGTAAAGACATCCGGGTGATCTTGTCATGATGACATCTGCAAAATCAAAATAGCATTACAAATAAGAGTAAAATTTGTTTGGTATATACTATTATAAACTGATCAATCAATTATAATACATGCTTCCTTAAATATACATGTTAGTAACATATGAACACTATAGTATCATAACTATAAATTATATACCGTCGTATTGTAGATGGATATGGTAAGTGCATATATTCTCTCAAGTATGCATACGCCTTCGGACTGAGAAAACGCACTGTAGTGGCAAACTGTTTCTGGTCTTCGGAATATTCATGGGAAGGTCTCTTGAACAAATCTACAGGAATGTCTAAAATAAAATGATTGAATGAATGAATGATTAGAGGATGGAATAAATAAATAAACTGACTGCATTAAACATAACTGTAATCCAAATTCCATAATTTTTCAACAGTATGCTACAATTGTAAGTTTATTTTTCATGTAGCTCTATTATATACACAAGAGTGCATAGTTCTAGAATGATATTAACATGTACTGGTAAGCTTTGTTTGTTCAAACACATACAGTTAGATACCGTTATATGCTTCCAGCATGTGAGGAGCATCTTCAGATATCTTATTCTCATCTTTCAGGTCCTGAAGTAGCGCTTCCATGCAAATTTTTGCTCTTTTCTGTCTTCGCTTTGTATTCTTAAGAATAGCCGTTATCTCATTCTGTTTCTTAAGAGCGTCGTCATTCTTTTTCTTCAATGTATCAGAATCAGTGGTATAGGTATGATCAAGAGACACTATTTCGGATGATTCTGATGTTCCTGGTTCCAGACAGGGTACACAAGTCCTCACTCTGTTTGTTCTCGAACATCCCCGAAAAACAAAACACATTAAAATACATAATGCTGCCAACACTATGTACTTATATTGGATCATTAAAACAGCCAACTGCTCTAACAAAATTTTTGTCAAAACCCTCCAAGTTCTTAATATGTTTAGGTGAGATCTACCTGCTGTGGAGGCTCTTTCCAAGAGAAAATTATTGGCACAGTCTTCTCCTACACAATTTTCAAATGCTTGTATTTTGATAGAGTGAAATCAACCTCGCAGAAATGATCTGAACGGATGACATCATATTTGGAAGGGACCCATGCCTTTTTGGTTTTGGGATCTATTCTATTTATTCATGCAACCATTGTTTCCTTCGTTTCTCATCAGATGGTATGGTGATAAACAACACATATCACAATAAATATAAACAAGCATAGAAGGTTGATACGAGTTCTGCTGGTCTAGTCATTGGTCTGTGTATGGGGCTAGAACTGTAAATATATGTTATTATATCTAGATACGCGTACAAAACCAATCACATTACACACAAGCTGATGGTGAACTAGAAAGAGGAGGAGGAAGGTAATTCTACCAATGTAGACTAACTAACAAACAAAACATAATAAAATAAAATACATACACATCTCAAGCAGATTAACCAATAATAAATAAATATATAACGTCTACACTAACAATGGTAGATTTACTAGATTATGACTACCAGCGTCAGACTGTTAGGTTGTTGGAGACGTTTTGCCGGTTCTATTACGTCAGAAATGAGAGCTCATATCGAGGCTGAACGTGACGTCCACTAACTAAAGTAAATACCATTACAATCAATCACTTCTGCCGATGATTTACCAGGGAATTTATACGATTTTGATAAAAAATCTGGATTTCTGGAGTCGGTAACCTGCTGGAAGGCAGTTTCGATTGCTGCTTGGTTGGAGAAGGATTTCATAGGGAGGAAGCTGGTGGTCTGTGGGAGAAAAGTCTGGTGAATAGGCTGGGTGAGGAAGGATTTCCTACACCAACGTGTTCAGTTTCTGAAGTGTCACTTTTGCAACATGAGGACGAGCATGGTCTTGGTGCTGGATTGGGCCTCTTAGATTGACCAATGCCGGCTTTCGTTGGGAGAGTTTCTGATGAACGATGTTTAATTCATGACAGTATCTTTCAGCTGTGATGGCTTTCGTTTCTTATGATAAGCGAAGAGCAGATCTCAAATCGGCGATTTTGTTGTTGCTCATTCAATTCATGAGGCACCCTCCTGTCAAGCCTTTTCTCCTGGCCGATTGTGTCAAGATGCCGGGAAGCAGGTGCAGTGGTTTAGTCAAGCTCTCCAGCAGTTTCTCGCACTGATTTTCTTGAATTGGCTTCAGCTGAGGCTTACAGACGGTTCAACACAGCTGTGGAAGTCGTCAACACAGCTCTCCTCATCTCTCTCGAGGCTCACATCTCCTGATCGAAACTTTGCAAACCGTCGTTGTACTGTGCGCTCATTTGCCGTGTCCTCGCCCCATGCCTGCTTAATGTTACTAGTTGCCCCGTTCGCTTTGTGGCCCAGTTTGAACTCGTGAAACAAAATGGCACGAAAATCTTTTCCATCCGTGCTTCACTCGGAACTGAAACAAATATCCATTTTATTATTTTTAAAATAGTAGGTTTTGCATAATGTGTGCCAAAGCACGCGCCACAACACGATACATAACCTATCTCATACTCCTTCACAAGCAGGCAAAAATGAATCCCAAATTAACATAATATGAAAACGGACAAATCTTTTGTAGCGACCTCATTTTTAAAAAAATAAATAACTGTAACAGTTTATATACAGGACCTATAGCGAGTCCTGGGTTGATACAAACTTAAATTATGTAAAGAAGCAAAAATTAAATATCAAAATTTATAACTAACCATTTGTCCTAAAAAGGCAAAAGAAACATTTGGAAGTAAACTGATAATTGTCTATTCAAAGGAATAAGAACTAATGACTTACCTTTTATTATTGTTTTTATTTATCAATCTAATCATTCCATTTGTACACAGTTATGAAGGTAAACAAAGCAACTGGACACGGTACAAATGAAATTATCTGCCTGGCTTAATTTTCTCTCTACTTTTCTTGTTTAAAAATAAGATATTCTTTTTTTGTAATGTCTAGCTGTGCTCCTCAAGACCACGGATAGAGTAAATGATAATATCCTAAATTAATTTTATTTTTTGTCATTTACTTTCTCTTTCCTTATTGTTTTAAAAATTGCAAGCGGCCTAAGGGGAGAAACTTCTAAGACAAGGCCGTAGTCCTATTGTGGGGCACGTATGTGGGAGGATCATTTGTTCCCAGTCAATTTAAGGGCAGGACTGATCCATCGGCAGTCGAGAAAAACAGCTCAGTTAGAACAAGTGATAGAAATTAGTTTTACATAGCACCAGCATTTTTTTAAAAATATGACTACAATTTATTTTATTTTTGGATTTGTCTTCTTTAGAGGTCTATGGAGTTCTCTCCCTTGGAATACAGCTAGCACAACGGTTTGGATCTGTTCTATATCAGAAAATCTTAAGGTAAATAGACACCACAACATAGATTATCCGAAATGATGATGTACACGAACTTGTGTGACGTTAAAGAAAAGTGTGTTATTCCATCTTCTGAACATCCTCTATGCGAGTTTGTGGTTGTGTGTGAACATATTTTGTTTGGTGCGGCATTCAGGAATTTTCCAGGAATTAAACCAAAAACTCGCTCATTCTTTGCTGAAACTATTTCCAAAATTTAACTACAAAAAGAAAAGTTACTTGCAAACGTTTTAAAATAACAGAATGAAAATGCAATTGTATCATTCCGTTTTAATTTAGTTTTGCGTACTTAGATGAGTAAACATTAAGCATGAAATGATACATGGTGTACACTTTTGATAAAGACAAAAAGCATCTTAGAACAGGGACTTCCAGAGGCCGTCTTCCTCAGATCAGAAAATCTCAAGTGGTGGCCTACAGAGTTCTCTTTCACGCCTCTTCACTTTTAATTAACGTCAAAAATGTCGAGAGCGGTGGATATAAACATGCGAAAACTTTCTGTCTGCACTATAGTCTATCCTTGAGTGAACACCAAAAAGAATTAGTTATTTTCAGGTAAATGTGAATAGTTCAATAAATTGGTCGATAAACCGATACCTGCGACAAACAAAAAGACCGAAAAAATTACCAGAAATAAAACCAGGTTCAATTGTTGTTATTTTAAGATGTAAATTATGTTAGAAATATATGCTCAGAAAAAGATGTTGGGATTTATTAGTGAAGATGACTTGATATATAACTATCAGAGAATATCAGGTGCTAACAAAGATAAAAGGTGTATTGAGTAGAAATTTAAATAAGAATTTCTAAAGGTTTGTTCTATTACTCAAGTTGTTTTGTATTCTGGATACGTTCCCATCGACCGATCGTAACAGAACATGTAGAATTATTAAAAGGTGCATCACAGATTTACTCGAACATTTCTAGGCTTTAATATTTTGAATCCGCAGAACGATTTTAAAGTAAATTAGATTTAGGTGCATAGTTAAGTATTTGGACATATCATGTTATTAAAACTTTAAATAAAATGTAGAGTGTGAGTTTCTTTGGTTACTATGGCTACTGGTAATAAAGCAAACAATTATAAACTGGCGAAAAATTTATCAAAGCATTAAATACAAAAAAACAACATTAAGTGATAAAATAAAAAGTGAATGATTTATACTTTTTCATTGATTTCTAAAATTTCAAAATAATGAAATTTAGAATCTTGGTAAAAAGAATTCATTTATTTTTTGGAGGGCTGTAGCAACCGTGAAGGCTTCCTGAATTCTCCTACAAAACCGTTCGCAGACTGTGGAGGAACAAAGGTTGTTGACTTCACCAAGTTGTATCTCCAAGATAGTTTAATCACAGTTTATTTTTTTAAATATTCGTTTCGTTTGTTAATGAAACCAAAATTTGTTATGCACCTTGCACCTGAGACCTGTATACACTGACTTTTCAAGTTAAGAAAAACAAATACAGAAACTAATTTTGTTGTTTTGTTGTAGAGTTCTGAAATCAAGCAAAACAACAGTAATAAAAATATGTTTGCAAAAAGAATTTCTCACGCATAGACAGCTAAAGTCGATGCTGAAAAAAATGGTCTTCAATTGAATTAGAGTCAATATCAACTTTTCCTAGCCGCAGACAGACCACTTAGGTGACCATATAATTTGAGCGATCACCTGAGTCTATGAAAACAAGGGTATAGTATCTTTGTCTGCCAAATAATGCATGTCTCTAGTGTGATGCATATGACCCTAAGGATGTTGGACACATATATTTGACCTATTGCATTGCGTTGTTTCTTCAGTCAGAAACATTTGGATTCAGTCTTCTTTTATCCACGTTAAAGCTTCAGTCAATCTCAGGTCTCTTCCTATTGGTACCTCGCAGGCATGAAATTTTCTCAGAAACTCCTTTACGCCGTCTACTCGACTACAGCTTATCTTGAGAGGATAAAGTACCTCAGGTACACAAATTAATGAAAAAGCCGGGTTTTTCAACTACCTTAATATTAGCAGGCGAAGTAGTCAATGCATCTACGTTTTGAGTGTCATCTCTGTGTCCATCATAAGATCGTTCTGTTATCTGACGTGTAAATATTTGTTTTTCATTGGCTCAGTCAACGAATACATTTTCCAACAGCAGCCATCTGGATTTCATTGACATATAAACCATGATCCACGAACTCTAACATCATAGAAATGAAACAATTGAGGTAGATTTCCAAACGACAGATATCTTCTTCCTTGGCACACCTGCATTTTTTAAGAGTGACACAGGTCTAAGGTTTCCTCCAATTTCATCACAGAGCCGCAGCACCTATGGTCAGGTCTATGGATATAATATCTTCTTAGTCAATCAATCTGCCTGCCTGGTTACCATAAAATATAGGTCAGCCTTGTTCCGTGTGTCCAAGCAGCAATGCTGACACCCACCTGTCGTTACACTAGCCAACCAAGCAAGAAAGACCTGATCTTGCAACATACACAGGATGACCGACATCACAATTTTTACAGACTTAATGGATGACAAAAAGAGCAGATATAGAACTTGAGGATGGGAACAGTGTGATAGCAACCGTTACAGGTGGGCATCGGAACAGGAGTGAGGTATAAAACTTTCAAGAACGTTTTATTTTTGCTGTTAAAGCAGGAATTCTGAAGACGACTAGTAAAAGCATCAGTTCAATTTGTGATCTCAATTTTTGTTTCCCAGGTCCACCCTCAGTTTTGTTCGTTTCCTTTTGTTCAAACAAATCCATGTATCGACCATACATAAATTCCATATGTGAAAAATTTGCACTCGCTAGTGAATGTGATCCACTTGTGGCATTATTCTTAATATTGGTCAGCTTTTCTTATTTTTAAATCTGATAATCTAAATTAATTAGTCAAATATTTTGTTTTCCTTATCGACTATATTTTTGTCATAAATAATGTATCTGTTGCAAAAAAATATGCATGGCCGACATTTTATCATGTTCACAAAACTGAATATCCATTTTAAAAATTTCTCATAGCTACTAGGAATTCAGGAGTTATTCAAGTATTTATGTTTGAAAATTACTTTTATTTGCAGTAGTCGACATTACGAATACCTTATTTCTAATTACTATTACAACATTCTGACTAAAGTGAAAATAATAGCAAATAAGAGGGAAGATAAAATTTCAACTATCACAATGAAAATCGACAGAATACAATTTCCACTCTCATTATGATAAGGATTTCACTTCTGCGAGAACAATGGTTTGCCATAAGGACATTTTGGCCAAGACCCTTAAGTGGGGGGGGGTGATGAGATTCTAGAAATTCGCAACGTGTCCGGTGTACGAGCTGGTCGCCAGAGTAGCAAAGAACACGCTAAACCTCTGGTTAATGGCTGTGTACGGAAACCCACTCAGAACAAAGGAATGGAAAAGGAAGAGGAAGCAAAGAGGGTTAGGACCGGTTCGGGGCAGACCTACACCTGCTCTTCAGGTTAAAACCCTAATAACTGTAGTTGTTTGAAATAGAAATGACACCGTACGTTTTGTCTAACACCACTGAGACTGCAGCATGAGCTGAAAGTGTCGACAGATGTCGTGGTCGGCCACCGTAACTCTAAATGGCTTGGAGACAACACTGTCCGAGGAAACCCGAGTGCGTTATCCAGAATTTTGTTTATTCGATACCACAACATACAGACTCATCGAACTGTCCAGTGGTAAAAATCCAAGAGAGAAGTAAAAACGATAACAAATTAGGAATATAGGCTTTCGTGAATACGTATAATGAGAAACTGTGAATTAAATTGGTTATTTTCCTTTTAAATGTTGGGTTGAGTGATGGCGCAGGTGCCGTATGCAGCATCTTCTGGTCACTTTGCTCTTCCTTGAAATGTCTCCAAATTCAATCTTCCTATAACATGTTTGTTATCGTTATGAATACGCTGCAGTTTACTTTACCATACAATTTAATTTGAAGGGAGACGGGTGGTCACGAAGGTAAAGAACGAGATTTCCGATTGTTTGTTGTTTACATTCACCAGCATCTTCTTTTGGTTTTATCGTCAATCTTCTTAAAACATCTGCGAGCTCACCTTTCAAGTGGTTCCACTACAAATCCACTTCAGGTTGGCGAAGTAGGTATCTGATATCGAGGAGGCTTCCAGACTCTGTCATAAACTCTCTTGTTGCAGTTGTAAAGTCCTTGAATCCTCTTAAAGCAACAATAGCACAATTATTGCTGGAAGTTATCGGCTAACGTACTGATGGACGAAAGTCATCCTTACTGTATCATAGAAATATGGTTTCAAGAAATAAAAAACTTCATATTTCCTAGTTCTTCAGGAGTCACGAGTAAATAACAAAAGAGATGATATGAATTATTAATTATAAAAATAGGGTAAGAAACTGCTGTGTGATTTTTTAAAGCATATTTAATTTAAATATGCACCGTTATTCAAGAATGTGGCCTCACCAATCAAATTATGTATCAAGGACAGGGGAGACAATTTAATTAAAAATAAATAAAATAATTTCTGTGACACCAGGTCGACAATAAACGGTTTCTTTAAGTGTATCCACAGATAAAGTGAATTGTAATATTTTGAAAAGGTAGAAACAAATCTGTAGCTTTAGGATGTATTGGTGTATTTCCATTTGGGTAATTTTGTTTAGGACAAAGTTTATGTGAAACTTCCATAGTATTATCTAGGGTGAGATAACTCCTGACTTAACTAACCTTTTATGTGCAGTTAAATCCTGGCAATTAAAAATATTATTATTATAGTTTTCTTAAGAAAATCTTACAGCTTTATAATCAAGGTTATTGTATTTACTGTAAGAGAAAAATAAAGCGGATAATATACAGAAACTAGTCCGGTACAGTAAGAACAGATTATTAATTATGCACTTCAGAGTTAGCAACAGTTTACCGAGATAAAGGAACACAGAGATCAACTACAGCTGCTGTTGCTGTCACCAATAAAATTTAATTGTCAGAAATGATGCTTAGCTGAATAAGACACCTGCAAGTAAAAATACCAGGACTGGAGATGGATGCAATAAAAGGTAGATAACTGTTTCCAAGAAAATAATAAAGTAAAGAACTTTCTGTTGAAGTGTAGGTAGAAATAAAACCGGCTGACAGAGCTGGTTAGTGGGTTGATGTTTAGAAAATTGAAATTCCCGAGACAGACAAAGTGCAGGCCGTTTATGGATATGTTAAACTGAGATAAGTGGTCATGTCGGATATTGCGACTTTCTGGACATTGATGAAGTTAACAGCCGTGCGTTTATGCTTAACCACATTAGAGATGTACGTGACATTCTGGAGGATGCTTCAGAATCGTTTGCGCTGCTATAGTTGAAAAGAGCGGGAAGTTAGTGGGCCTACTTTGGGAAACTTGCATGGAGAAATCATTCGTAAAATTTGTGTATCAGTGTTCTGAGATCATTACTGTGAATAATAGCAGAAAACACCTGGTGTGTTTCTGATAATGGACAAATTGTTCCAAACCCACAGTATAAACTAGTACTTTTTCTCAGAGCACTTTCTAGTTACATATAGAAGTATTTTCTTCTGACAAAAATCAGCTTGTTCTCTGATTCATTAACACTATTACATCTATGTATCCTAACTGCGCTAATGACGTGTCTTCTTACCTACCATAAAAACCGGCAGGAATTATATCTGATGTGATATAAAAATCCATGTCTGTTATCTCACATCTTCATATGTTCGCGGGTGTTGATAAGCTGGAAGTTTTCTCATTGATTTCTATAAGCAATAACTGTTCCATGTACTTTCCTGTTACTAAGAATCTGCTGGAAATTTACCAACTGATCAGCAAAAGCCACCTGAACGCTATCATACTGGAAGAAGCTGGAGGGTCTGGACCAATCATTTCTAGAAAGCATGTTTGTAATGTCCCTGAGTGCAGAGCGTCTTACCACTCTAAACTGAAAATACTGTAGGTTAAATTAGATTTCTATAATCGGTCTGAAACTTCAGGATCGACAAAGCAGTTATCGTCATTAATTTATTGGATGGTTGGTTAACCAAAGTTTTCTCCTGTATATAGCCTGATGATTCAGTGGCTGTGATCAAGAGATATGTGATTCTTATGCAAAAAAAATGATGGCTTCTCATAGTCCGATGGGCCATGGGGCTGAGCAGTTTTATTTTGTAAAAAATCGCATTATAACTAAGCAGCCAACAAGTGAGAAGCTCAAGAACAGCTCGGACGTTGTACGTCAAACCGAAATAGCAAATAAGTATAGATGCAGAGAGAAACTTTACATCACTGAACTCGAAACCTTTTCTTCAAAGGATTAAACTTTGAGGAAATGATTGCTGAAATGTAGGTTCGTTACTCACCTCTGTCGCTGCTAAGACGATGCTATAATGATCAACCCTGTTCTTCTAGGAAATATAAAGTCCAGTGACTTTTATTTCCTATCATAATAATTAATAACCGACTGAAGTCAGTAAGATTTTTTGTCATCTTGACATGTTAAATGTCAAAGAAGCCAGAGGAAGTGCATTAGTTCCTCTCTGATCTTCTTAACGGGATGTATGCTAATCTATCGCATCGTCTACAATAATTTACATGTTATGTCACCATCATAAAGTAATCCAGCTCGTAACATTAGAAACACAATTGACTGCTTTTATAATGATTTGTAAGAAAGGAAACGATTTAGTTAGAATGTTATTCTTCCATTCATGATTTTGCAAAAGAGTATATAAGAGATTTTAATTTCTATCAGACACATTTATAAGCAAAATCAAAACTCAGAAATGCTCAGCAAACAGACTGAGAAGATAGATAAGACACTCCAGTCCATGTCCTGTCTGTGAACACTCAGTGTCTGGCATTTAAAATATGAAATAAAAATGATTCAAATTTTCTTCCGGATGATAAAATACGAAGAGGAACAAAAATCACGGCAAATTGGTCACATCGACAATTCATGAAGATTGTAAGAAAAACTTTGAATGCCCCTATATCAGTGATGAGCAACCTTTTCTGGATGCGGGCCGCAAGTGAACTTCGTAAGCTTCTGGCGGACCACATGCATTTTTTCTTACGGAGTTGCAGGCTTTAAGCCTGGTGAGCACCAACATACTCCATAACCACCCCTTTTATGACACATAAAGGTTATTTTTATGCCAAAATAAAAGAAAAAATATATATATTTAGGACGATTTTTATTTATACTACTTTTTAAGCAGCTTAATGCGACACTTGACTCTTTTTCTTTCGCAAGCTTTTTCTATGTCCGGCTCGATCTGAGACGTTACGATGCACATGGAGCTTTCCATGTGTTCACCTCCCAGCCGATTTCGATAGCACCTGCAATTTTGAAAACACATTTATCACAGACGTAAGTGCTGCCAAACAAGTTTACCATCTTCAAAGAATGTTTTGACAATTCGGGAAAACTCTTCCTTGGTAGGTAAAGCTTGTAAAAGTCAAGGAGCGGCACATCGCGGAATTTTGCTCTCAGTTCAGTGCTACACTGAAGATCAAGCAGCTCCATTTGAAGCTCTGGAGGTGCACTTTTAGCACTGACATCGAAAGGAATGGAAAAGATGTTGAAAGTATCCACGCATCTTCTGAAATCTTTAAAACGGAAGTGAAATTTATCTTTGAGTCGCCGAATCTCCTGCGTATTTTTCAGAATCATCTGGATTCTCCTTCCTCAACGTTTCAAAATGAACAAGGTTATTGGAGCGAAGTTGTGATTCCCAGAGCGATAACTTGGATTCAAACGCCTTGATCTTGTCAACCATGGCATGGATGAGCTGATCCTTTCCTTGGAGCCTCTGATTCAGTTCATTGAGATGCTTAGTAAGGTCGATCAAAAACGCAAAATCGCACATCCACTCACGATCTCAAAATTCCTTTAATGGCTTCCCCTTCATATCTAAAAAGAGTTCAGTTTCTTCCTTCAAATCATAAACTCGCTTGAGCATCTGACCGTGACTTAGACATCGAACTTCAGCATAATAAATCACATCTCCATAATCAGATGCCATGTCACTCAGCAACTCTCTGAATTGGCGATGATTCAATCCACTTGATCTGATGAAATTCGCCAGCTTCACAATAACCAATAACTGTAGCAACATTTTCCATCCCCAGTAAGTGCTCTTGATGCAACAAACAGTGACACAAAATTAACTCACGACCAGTCAGAGCCCTAGCTTCTTGAGAGATGAGTTGTCAAGCCGTTGTTCTTCCCAAACATTGATGGGGCCCCATCAGTTGGAATGACACTCAGCCTCTCTAAAGGTAGCCCCACCCGCTTCACTACTTTCATCAACTCTTTCAAATCCGCATCGTAATTGTGCCCATCATTCCCTCCATACCCGCTAACTCCTCGGTTATGTTAAATTCAGCATCAATGCCTCGAATGAAGACAAGCAGTTGAGCTACATGGAACACGTCAGTGCTCTCGTCCAATGCTATGGAAAACCATTTGAAATTTGATGCTCTGCATTTCAGGATGTCTTCAATGTTCTTTGATATGTCGTCAACCCTCCTACCCACAGTAAACCTTGACAGGCTAATTTTTGAAATAATAGCCTTCTTCTCATGAAATGCTACATCAGCCACAGCTTCAACGCATTCCTTCACCATTTCGCCATCACCAAATGCCTTCATACGTTTTGCCAGGATTTTGGAGACCAATTAACTGGCACGCACCGAAATGTCTGTCTCAGCAGTGGCTTTCTTGAAGAGATTTTGTTGGCCTGCAAGACGATTTTCAAATTCCCGCATCTTATCTTTCCACATCTGGCCCTGAAGGGTACCGTATTTTGATGATATTCTTTGAAGAAAGCCACAGATTCATTGCAAATTAAGCATACTGCAGTCTCGTTAACACTGGTAAGGAAATACTCTGAGGTCCACCTATCATTGACTTTGCGTGATTCATCCTCTACTCGCTTTTTCTTCTATGTGGTCCTGTCTGTGGTCTGAAAAATCCAAGCATGTTCACACGAATTTGCTACACGTGATGAGACACCCTATCGTCACACGGTGCCGTGCCCAAGATGGCCAAGCTTCCATCAGGGCGGCAGAGCGACAAGGAGCCGCGGGGGCCTGTGATGCCAGTGTGATTTACCACAGAGGTATGAGACGCAAACGGGAGTGTCTGCCGTGGGAGACAGGCCTGCGGGCGGCAGGTGGCTACACGGTCAACGGGTGAAAAAAAAGGAAATTAAAATTACTTTTCCAAAGCCCCACGGGCCACATATTAGGATGTCGTGGGCCGCGGGTTGCTCAGGACTGGTTTACAGTATAATAGACATAGCATCACCGAGATCTCTGCACTTCACTGTTGCATGGTGGGCAATAAACGCTCAGGCCACACATTTTAAGTAGAGCATTTGTCCTGCCATGGAAATTCTCGTCACTCCATCTTTCGTACACTCTCTAGGAATGATGGCACAGGAGTGATATTCTGGAGATCTTTTAAGATCAGTAGTTTTGATATTTGTAATGTAAAACAAAAGGACTGCTGCTATAGCCTGACTACACTGAGTGTCTCTCCAGGTGGCATATTTGCCTCCAGCCCAAGTGAGGAGGGACCTGATCATCAGAAACAACTAGAAATTATAAACATGCGAGTAGAAGAGTGCAGTCTTTCTTCTTGTTGTTGCACCTATCAAAATTTATTCAAGTTACAAAGTTACTAACTATAGTGTAAAATTGTATTTGTCTGCTGTGTAACTGTTCAGCCGTCTCAGCTGTTTATGAACCAGGCTCATCTTCATCTACGCCTGGGTGATTTTTCTTGTAATATCATTTGAGAATATCCGGTCACCGAACTCCTCCCATTGAGTAGGAGAGGTGAGATTTACCGACAGCTAGATTCTGGAATAGTCTTATCTCTGTATGTTCCGTGGAGCTGAAAGAGAAAATCAGTTTTAGTTGACAATCAAAGTAAATTCCGTAGTAGTCCGTTGTTGGCCTTTGACCTCGGTCTGCCGCAGTTACAATGGGTGAATGGCCGCTAATTAGCATATTTGGTTACGTTATTCTTACGGCAGCGACCTCCCGGGTCCTTGGGGCCCCCCGGTGTGGGGTGGACTGGGCCGCTTGTCGGCTCGACGAACGTCTTCTCTCAATCACGAGGACTCGACAGAGAACAGGCCACTTGTCTTTACGGGATGCAATGCCATTGAAAGAGCCTCGTTCGGAAGTCCAACTCGCTCAACAACAACAGCAGCGACGTCTATCCTCTTTTAATGAAAAGGAATTTTTCTGACCGAGGAATCTGTCCTAAGTTGAATTCTGTTTACCTGAGGCGCATCTAAACATGCATAGTTAGTTCTCTGCCCTGCAGGTGGCCTAAAGCTTGGTTTATAAGCCAGGTAATCGAAAATTGCTGCTTGTCGAGCGGACTGAAGGACTCGCATCTCAGCCTCGCACAGTCAGGGGAGAGAACTCGCTCCAATTTTGTTAAAGCACTAGGGAAAACATCTTATGGTTTTGACCAGTAACCTCACTGGTATTATTTATTTTATTTGATTTACGGTAAGAAAAGAAATATCACCTTCTGCTTCAGGTTGTGTGATGTTGTTTTCACCGTAAAAGAGCCTGTCTTTGGTGGCAGGAACAAACACCGGCCACCAGAAGCTTTTGAAGTGAGTCCTGCCTGTGCACAAATCCCAAATCAAGGCCACATTTATGTCTCCATTGAATTTCTTTCTCACAGTATTAAGGTAGGTTGTCCTTTTATTTCTCTAGAAATTTCTGTGGTTAACTCCTCTCCTTCTTAGTTTTTTGTTTTAAGGATTTTGTTAAAGAGGTTTTTATTTTGTTTCCAATTTTTTTCCTTTTCTTTAATCAGCTGATCAGCCGTCTGTCGGTTACTCTAAGTAACTGAAAGATGCTGGATGTGCACTACTTATCTAAACCCAATGTGTTAATAAACAACAAAATGAGCTGGTACAAGATGTTTTGATTTAATCAGACTCAACAAGTTGTCCAGCTGACGTATTGCATGTATTTATAATTCATTGGCTGAACACTTTCTGATGGATAATTGAAACTTTCGTTTGAAATATTAAGGGGTTGATCCTGTGTAGATTAAGTGCATATGATCTACGCTGAAAACAGACAGGTCTTGCATTAGGTTTTTACGAGCTATACTACTCTGTGATACTGTTTAAGTATAAAGTATTTTTTAAAGAAAAAAAGGTGAACAGGTTGTAGATATTAAACTTCTCTCTCCTTTCAAAAATTTAGCAGACTTCTCTTAACTCTCCCTTAAAATGACGGTTTACCAAAATATATAATTTTGATAGCTTAATACAAGTAAAATATCATCTACAATCTAACAATATTTTTATATTGTATTGGTCCTTGATTGTATATACACACACACTCTCTCTAATAACTTATTAATAAGTACAAGTACATCCAATGTTTTACAGCTGATGTAAGATCAATTGTACAGTTTGTTAAACTTTGTTGGTGGCTCGTATGTTATCAGTTACTTTGCCATATATTTAGTGTCATCAGCAAACGTTTGAAGAGAATGACTCTGTCAGCATCAAGTATATAGTTCATAAAAAGCAGCGGGCCAAGAATAACGTCCAGGAGTATCTCACTGGTAACATCCCTGTACTTTCATAACATTTCATCAGTCATCACATTATTATTATCTAGCTTTTTAAACACTTTTCTTGCCTTAATAGTAATTAGCTAGTTATTAATCAATTCTTTAAATTTTTATATTGGATATGTATATGCTGCTGTATCAAATTCCTTCCTAAAGCCTGAGTAAACAGAATTAACTTTGTCACCTTATCTCTGCTACATGTAACAAACTAAGAAAATTTGTAAAACAGAAATTGGCCAAACAGAAAACCATGTTGGCTCTCTTGTATTACAGTATTTTTTTAAAGAAATGGGCAGTCTCTTTTTCTTACCAGCATTTTCCCTATCGTCGATATTAGATTATGTAATTAGTCAATAATTCCCAGGATTATTCATGTTGCATTTTAAATACTGGAGTCAGTTTGGCTCTTTTCATTGAACTGGAATTTTTCTTGAATCTAAGGACTGATTTAAAATCATATTAAAGAAGAAAGCATTTTTGATCGGCTGATATTTGCACTAGATTATGGTAAATTTTATGCAGAAATTAGGCTTTAGTTATATTTACAGTATGAAGTGCTGCTCTCAGCCATTTATGATTTGAATAATTTTTGCTCCAGTCTGCACAGACTTATTCATCACTTTATGTCTTCTGTATAAGTCCCTATCATAGGTCCCCAGTTGAATAGCTTGCAATAATAAAATTATCGTTACTTTCCTGCAGAATAAAATTCTCCCATATTTATCAATTGAGTTATAGTGTCGCGCCCTCTTTCTAGACTTTCTGTCAGCTCTTATTTTCATCCATTCACTTTTGTTATCAGGCTTCGTTTGTTGCCCTGCAGTATTGGATTCCTAACATTTACACATGTATCTGTTTGGCTTCTTTCTCTCACCTTCCAGGCTAAATAGTTACACATTTACACTCATCAAACATCACTTCAGTCTGGGCATTCACAATATGTATAAAGGTAATGTATTTATTAGAAAATACACACATTTTGACTGCTCATATTTGTCATTATTGGAAATTTTGCTGTATAACAAAGAGAGCAAATATTAATAGTAGGAAACAAACCATTTCTTAAAATATCTGGCCACATTAACCAGTAGTTTGGAATGTATTTGAAAAGAGATTTACATAAAATAAATGGTTAGTTTAGGCAGTCTCTTCTTCAACCTATTAGTGTTAACTGATCTAATATCAATAAGGTGATGGGAAATAGTCAAACTAACACATAGCCAATGAATTTCTGCTGCTATTATCAATATATACACTACTACGAACACCTTGCTTTATAACGATTATAATTACCATTATAACCTAAAAGACAGCTCAACATTAAATTTTTACCAAACATAACTGTTATATCAGAATGTCAAGGTTTAACTTAAAAGTTTACTTGAACATCTTCCAGATATTCTCGCAGATCAGGTATAATATGTTGTCTTAAACTATTTGAACACGGTTTATTGTTTCAACAATTAACAATGGCACAGTGGAGCCATATAGAAGCCTGTGTTAAACACATAAATACATAGGTATAGACCAGGGGTCACCAAACTACGGTCCGCGGGCCGGATCAGGCCCGCGACGTGAGTTCATCAGGCCCGCCGACGGTATTTGCATTTGCGTGATAAAACGGATGGAACACGAGATGTTGTGAAATACAATTTTAAAATTTTTTCATGGATAATTGACACATCATGGGCAAGAAGGCTCAGAAAAATTCCCCGGTCAAGGTGTTAATCGAGCTGGTCTCTAGGCTGTTTTCTTCACCCTTTATTATGGCTACTAAGAAAAGAAAAGTGGACGCCGAGTGTCGCGTTTTCAATGAAGAATGGGGAGTAAAGTACTTCTTTGTGGAAACAAAGGACCAGAAAGCTAGTTGCGTGATATGCAGCGAAAGTGTTGCCGTTTTGAAAGAGTACAATACAATCTTCGGCGTCACTATGAAACAAAACATCTATCAACATATTCAAAGTTTTCTGGAAAGTTACGCTCTGAGAAATATGAGTCCATGAAACGTGGTTTAGAAACTCAAAGAAATCTCTTCACGAGAAAGTTTGCTGAAAATGAATCTGTCACTCGTACAAGTTACAAAATAGTGCATAAGTTGGCAGAGCGAGGAAAACCGTTTACTGATGGCAACTTCATCAAAGAGAGTATGATGGAAGCAGCAGATGACTTGTGTCCTGAGAAAGCCGATTTGTTTGGAAGTATCAGCCTTTCGGCAAGTTCAGTTGTGCGGAGAACAGAAGAACTTGGAGAGAACATAGTGCTACAGATACGCGAGAAAGCTAGGAACTTGTGTTATTCTCTGGCGCTGGATGAGTCTACTGATCTCTCGAGTACGTCACAACTTCTTGTGTTCATTCGTGTGTCAATTTGGACTTTCAGATAACGGAAGAGTTGGCATCCGTTTGCTGCATGCATGGAACAACAACTGGAAAAGACATTTTCATGGAAGTGCAGAAAACTTTGCAAGACTATAACCTTCAGTGGAATCAGCTTCGAGGTGTTACAGTTGATGGAGGAAAAAACATGGCTGGAGTGAGGAAGGGTCTGGTCGGGCAGATCAGGACTCAGTTGGAAGATTTGCAAATTCCGGGCGCTATGTTCATACACTGCATCATACATCAGCAAGCACTCTGTAGAAAAGACTTGGATATTTCTTGTGTACTGAAACCAGTCGTTTCTGCTGTGAACTTCATTCGGGGACATGCACTCAATCACCGTCAGTTCCAGACTTTTTTGAAGAAATTGATTCTGATTTCTGTGACTTGCCTTATCACACAGCAGTGAGGTGGCTCAGCTGCGGTAAAGTCCTGTTTCGTTTTTACAAGCTCCGAAACGAAATAGATGTTTTTCTCACTGAAAAAGATAGAACTGATCCACAGCTGTCAGATCCTACCTGGCTGTCAAAGTTGTCATTTTTGGTCGACATTACATCCCACATGAATGAACTGAACTTGAAACTTCAGGGAAAGGATAACCTCGTCTGTGATCTCTACAGAATCATCAAAGGATTTCGGAGAAAGCTGTCATTGTTTGAAGCACAACTGGAAGGAGAAAACTTCTCTCATTTTCACTGTTTCAGAGTTTTGCGCTACAATTGCTGAAGATGTCAACCTCGATTTTCCTAAAAAGATTATTCGTGACTTGAAGAAGCATTTTTTGGAGAGATTTTCAGATCTCGACAGAATTGAGTGTGACATTCTTCTGTTCCAGAATCCGTTTGATTGTAACCTTGATGATGTGCCAGTTGAACTACAGTTGGAGCTCATTGATTTGCAAGTAAATGACTTGTTGAAAGAGAAACACAGAGAAGGAAAACTTGTTGAATTTTACCGCTTCTTACCTGATGTTGAGTTTCCGAAATTGAAGAAATTTGTCGCTGGTATGGCATCATTGTTTGGAACAACTTATGTCTGTGAGCAAACATTTTCAAAAATGAAGTATGTGAAGTCAACACATCGAACGAGATTGACTGATGAACATTTGAAAGCAATTCTCTTGATTGGATGCAGCAATTCCAAACCAAACATTGATGATATCTTGAAAGCCAAACGTCAGTTTCACAAATCTCACTAACTTTTTTTGCTGCTTAGTTTGTAAGATTCGGATATGTGCACACTAGGTCTGATGTAACTATATTTTTGCTAACGTCGCCTTTGATAACTTTTTAGTAAATAAATATGTTGGTTGTCTTTGTTTTTTTGTGCATTGCACGCCAATCACCCATGATTAACATGGAATGCTAAACTTAGTGTTTCGTCTTTTTTCCCAGAGCTTTCGTTCTGGCTTGCAAGTATTGAACAGAATGATTATGCAGCCCGCGCTCGTCATTCTTTCAGTTATCCGGCCCACTGTGAAAAATGTTTGGTGACCTCTGCTCTAAAGGATCCCAAACATGCTCATACGGTAATAGTTGCCAAGTCTTTGTTACCACACACAAAATCAGAGATACAAATCATCAGAGAATGAAGCCGAAACATTCATTTTCTGAAGACCTCATGGAGTAAATACACTTAAATTCTAACTGACCTCTCGTATTTATCTAAATTTTATCTCTCTTCACTTGTTAACCTCTGGTTAATCTTTTACAAAAATATTAAGTGTTTTTTTACGATTACTATCAGCTGAGTGCAAAGATAACTTTTAAACTTTTAACATATTTGCTTGTGGAAATATTAGCTAACAAACAGAACTATTTACATGAGAAATACTTCACCTGTCACAAGATCGGTGAAATATCAACTATCTCAAACTTCAGGTGACCGTTTATCATCATGTAGGTAGCAAATAACAACTGGTAGATACCTGACGGAAGACGGACTTAAACTATAGCATTCATTTGTTACAAGATCTCCATCTATGAAATCATTTCACAATAAATATTGTTTTATGTAATTTTACTGCTAATTTATACTGTTAATTACTTGGTTAAAAGTTTATTTTGTAAAAGCCAGTTAATTGCACCCAAGCTGTTCTTACCTTCTGATAAACATTGTTCTGACAGGCGATCAGCAAACTGTATAATTGGTTGTTCCTGGCGCCATCTACTTAGTTCATCGTCAGTATTCTTCATTAGCAGTGGGTTCATTATTGCTGATAAAGTCCCTTCAGTCTCTTATTTCATTCTGACATCACTTACTTTCATGAAGTAACATGGGTATTAAATGCCTGTATTTATTTACATCCTTATTCTATTGAGTCTTCAATACATTCAGGTGTTAAATACTATTTCTCTCTCTTTTTATAAACATCGTCTTATTTTGCATAACTGAAAGGTCGTTATTGTTGTCTTCAACGACTAATCTTGTAAAATAAAGTTTTATATCATAAAAATAATATCTTTATAATTGATATTTTGTTCTTAAACTTGATTAATCTATTATCTTTAAATAAGGTGTAAGATATTAAAAAATGATGAAACGTGGGACGTATATTCTGAGTAACAACTTTATTAATTTTGATAATTAATAAACTTAATCAAAGAGAAAATATATTTAAAATTTATATGATTCAGTATTTTGATTAGATAACAGCAAACAATACCTTGAAAGAAAGCTGCTTTTAGAATTAATCAACATTAATCTTCATATATGCAGAATTTATATCTTGATTGTATTATTTTTTAGTGTTCGTTATTCCATATATAATTATATATTTAGTAATTTTACTATCATTTTCAAAACATTTAAATTATTTCAATAGATGAACAATGAACATCTTTATCATATTATTTAATATAGATGTGCATATGTTCTCTTCAGTGAGAACCGGAAACATTACTGAGTTTGTTTGTATTATACAACAAAAGAGATTTTAAACTTCCTTATCTTCATATTTCCTACAAATTTGGAAATATCTTTTAATTCTCCTTTTAATACAAAATATGTTAATTTGTGAAGGCAGTACTCACACTTTGTGGGTTATGGTATCTTTTTCTAATGAAACTATTAATCCCGATTCAATAAATAGATAGATCAACTTTTGGCTTCCAAGACTTTTTTGTTTTTCCTTTCTCTGTACATTGAAAATTTGTATACATTGTTTACCGCATTATTTCAATCACAATATTTACGCTTTTTCATTATTTCACGAAATAATTGATGACCAATTTCCTTGATTCGGAATGTATTCACTTAATTTATGATTACAAATAGAAGACGAAGTTTTCTCTTTTTTCAATATTATGAAAATATACGTTTTGTTCAATGATTTGTACATTATTTTGTATTATTGAAGTAAACATAATTGATGTTAAAGTCTTTAATATGCTTATTATTTCCAAAAGATCACGGAATACGCAATACATTGCATGAAACAATCTTTTTAGATGTTAAAATAAGAACTTCGCATTTTTCTCAAATTGTTACAACAAAACTAAAATTAAAAGTAAGTTTTATATCGACACAAACTGAAATAGATCCTGTCAATCTACTAATAAATACAACATACTTACATTTCCTAAATGGAATATTTATCATACTGAAAGATTGAAGCAAGAAAACAGTTAAACGTATTATTAGATTAATTTATTTGAGTAATATATCACATTCATTATTCATGATAAGAAAAAAATATGTAATTGAATTCATCTGCTATTTTACGTTTATATTATCACTACTTTCGCTTTCAAATTACTTCTAGAAATTTTAACAGATTTTAAGATTTTAACATTTATTGATTATCCTTCTTTGCATTAATCCTTAGAGTGAGATTAGTATTTAAGAATATTTCAACTGTGTACGTGTAAATTTTGACATTTTAGATGAGATTTCTAAAACATCAATAAGACCTTTTATGTGTTGTAAAAAATGAACATTGTCTACAAATATTGTTAAATAAATGGAGTATATTTCTATATTAAAAGGTCATCTCTCCTGAAATATTCGTAAATTCTATTGCATAGTTTGTTTTTTTTAAGGTAAAAATACCTGAATATTTAAAATTAAATTTCTGTGACTGTTTAGTTAAACGATCAAAACAGGAATCTTTAATAAAATTTAAACCATAAATGAGAAAAAATTATAATTGAATTTTTGTTTAATTATTTTGAGTAATAAACCATATTAATTATACATGATATTGCACTAAAATCATTTATATAAACTAATCCTTCTCTTATCTTACGTTTATTTTTACATTTTCTTTCTATTCAGGGCGAACTCCGCCTCCATTTCTTATTTTCTTTCCATTCATATACACATGAAGATTTTTAATGTAACTATGTAGGATGTCACAGCACTTAACCATGTTACGATTGGAATTTCTACATGTGATTTCAATAAAGACCATAATCGTTAAGAAATATTGCTTAATTAGTGTACTTTATAATGATATTAAAACGATATCCCCTCTATAATATTCCTCACAAAATGTTTGGGTACTGAATGAAATGTACTCTAATTTAAACTTTGTTCTACCATTTTTCTGACTATTTTTAACTGTAACAAATGATAATTGATTTATATACAGCGTGCCTTAAAGGAGATAATTGTTTAACATATTATTAGTTACTTTCGTGAGTAATGTGTCTCATTAATTATTCATGATAATACAACATTATTTATATTAACATATCTTTCTCCAATTTTATTTACAATAATAACATATCTTTAGCTTTCTTTGAAATTGGAAACTTTAACGGTGTGTAAATGTTTAACTTGTATAGTTTATAATTCTATGTATATCTGTAGAATGAGGTTTTATATCTACGTATGAAGAAATTAAACTAAATTATGTTAACTTTGATATTTGAATATGAACTTCCATGTACAATATGATGGCTTTTTAACTCTTTATAAACTTTAAAAAGCAATTGTTAACAAATAATGTTAAACGTATGGAATGTAGTTAGATATGAGAATAATATCCATCATAAAATATTCTTAACCTCTATCATGTTTTTGCTGATAATTATTTAATATAATTAAAAAACATTTATTAAATTTATACTTATCCTTCTGAAATATTACGTTTATTTTAACATTTCTTCCACTTTTAATGTACATCTGGAACATCAAACAGCGTGTAAATATTCAACATTTATTCTTGTCTTTCTCTAAACTCATCTACAGAGTGAGATTTTTAATGTAACTAATTAAGATTATTTTACCTGTAACCATCAAAACTTTAATTTTTATATGAGATTTAAAGAACAGATATATTGCGTTATTTTATTTGAAATATGAACATTTGTTTACAAAAGTTGCTAAATTAATGAACTACATTCACATATTAAAACGATATATCCCCTGAAATATTCGTAACTTCTCTTGTATGGATTTTTTAAAGAAAAATGTAAAATAATTTAATGTTTCAATTAGTTTTTTGTAATTATTTAGTTAAATTGTCAAAAAGAGGAATCTCGAATAAACACTACTCCGCCTGAAATAAGAACAAATTGTAATTTTCTAATTAGTTGATTATTTTGAGTAATATATCTTATTAATTATTCATGAAACTACTAATATTATGTATATAAACAAAATCTCCTCTCCGACGTTTATATTTACATTTTTCCTATTCAATACATATTTGGAACACTCTCCTTCCTTTAATTAATTAATTCTTCTTCTCATTCTAATATACATGATGACTTTTAGTGTAACTACGTAGGATGTAACAACATTTAATGATGTTAAGTTTTCCATTTTTACCTGCGATTTCAATAACAATCATATAGCAATTTATTTATTGGAAGGAAAACAAATTTGTGATGAAATATTGCGTATTTAATGTATTTTACATCGATATGAAAATAATATTCCTCCTATAATATTTCTCACAAATACTATTTGGTTCCTGAATGAAATGTACTCATCTGACTGTATTGCTAACAGTGTAACAATTGTTGTTTGTCATACACCATGCCTGCTGCAAGATAAAATGTTAATTTATTATTTTTACATTTTTAATATGATATCATATAAATCGGTAAATACAATACAACATTAAGTATAATAACATAACTTTCTTCAATCATATGTTAATAATAATATTTCTTTCGCTTTTTATGAGAAATGGAACCTTCAACAGTTTCTAAATGTTAAACTGTTATAGTTTATACTTCTGTCTATTTATCTTAAGAATGAGATTTTCTTATATATGTATGAACAAAATTAACCATGTTACCCTTGATATTCCTTATGAACTTCCAAGAAGGATATTATGGAGTTTTACTTTTACTTTATAAAATCGACTGGATTTTTGGTAACAAATACTGTCAAATTAATGGCATATAAATAAATATAGATATGAGAATTAATTCCATAATCGAATATTCGTAAACTCTATCGTTTGGTTCCTGAAAATTATTTAACAGCATTTAAAAAATTGTTAAATTTATGAATCGATAAATTTTCACCACTTTATTCTAATTGATACTGTCACCTGAAGCCATAAACAACTTCATTTATTGACTATTATTTTATAAAAATAAAATAACCTGTAAACTATTTATGCTATTACAGACATTATTTAAATGAACATGTCGTTGTCCAATATACGTTTATATATTATAATTTCTTTCGATTTGAACTTACTTCGGGAACATTCAACATGGAGTAAGTATTTAATACTTATTTGACTTTCCTTCCACTCAACTATAGAGTGAGGCTTAGGAAGTAATTACTGTAGAATAATTTCAATGTGTCCATATAAACTTTGTTATTTTTACATGAGATTTTAAAAAAATACTAATGATCCTTTTGTTTTAAAAATGAAGATTTAATAACAAATGTTAAATAATTGGAGTACCTCTAAATATTAAATTGATATATCTCCTGAAATATACGTAATTTCTAATGTATGGATTTCTTTAAAAAATTGAAAATAATTTAATATATATTTACTACATTTTTGTGACAGTTTATTTGAAACGTTTAGAACAATTATTTTATAAATTCAATGCTTGGAACGGGATAACTAACACTTTAGATTCTTAATTGACTAATTTTCTTGTATATTTGAGATGTCAATTATTGATGAACCTCCTAACGTTATTTAAATGCACTAAATCATCTCCTATTTTGTAACATTGTATTTTATTTTTATTATTTATCCTTCTTTTTATTAAATTTTCAATAAATATTTTTAGGGCAATTATGTATCAAATAAGAACCTTTAACCTTACAAATATATCAGTTTTATATGCGGTATCAATAACCCTCATATGGTATCTTCCTTATTAGAAAAATAAACATTTGGTTAGAAATATTGGGTATTTTTCTTTGATATAAACAAATGTCAATCCCATAATATTCCATATGTATACTGTTTGGATTCTGAATGAAAAGTTCTCTAATTTCATTGAGAACAGTTTCAAACATACTTTGCCATTCATCGCGTTTGAAGAGAAATAACTGTTTCATGTATTATTTGTCACTTTTTTGTAAATTATCACATAAATTAGTAATGCAATTAGAAAATTATTTGTAATAACTCATCCTTCTCGAATTTTATAATATAATAATAACACATATTTAGCTTTCTTTAGAAACAGGAATCTTTAAATATTTGTTAGTATTTATCGTTCAGAATTTATATTTCTGTCTACATATCTGAGGAAAGTGATTTTTAAACCATGTGAAGAAATCAAAATTTACAGTGTAAATTTGAATATTTCTGTATGAGCTTCCATGAAAGATATTATGGCGTTTTACCTCATTATAAATTCAAATATCTGTTTAGTAAGAAAAACTGTTTTGTATATTGGATTTTTTAAAGAAATGTTTCCACAATTGAATATTCGTAATATCTATCGTACAGTTCTTGATATTAATTTTACAAAATTTAAAAAAATTGTTATATTATCTGATTATTTTAAATTTAAAACCTAATCTATGTCATTATGTCCTCTGAAGGGAGACAACTTTTTATTGTTTTATAATTTTCTTCAATAAATTATTCATTGCATAACAAACATTATTTAAATAAACATATCCTTGTTCTATCTACTTTTATATATTATCATTTATTTTGCTTTCAAATTACTTCTGTAACATTCAACAGGGTGTAAGTATTTAAATTTATTTTTGTCTTTCCTTCCACTCACCTATAGAGTGAGACTTACGAAGTAATTACTTTAGAATGATTTCAATGTGTCCATATAACATTTAATATTTTTACATGAGATTTCAAGACCAGCTAATGTTTTTTTTGTTTTCAAAAATGAAGATTTAATTACAAATGTTGTTAAATTAATGGTCTATATTTTAATATTAAAACTGTCTCTTCAGAAATATTCGTATCTTCTATCCTGTTTTTTTTCAATATAAAATAACTTAATATTTTTCGATCTGTTTCTCTGTTTTGTTACAACGGCCAGAAGATATTTTTAAGTAACCGTCATTAACAAAAGAGTATTTTAATATAATGCTTGTTTAATACACTTGAATAATATTTCATTGATGATTCATGATAAAGCTAACATTATTTATATAAAAGAAACCATCTTCAATATATTTTGTTTATATTAATGTCTTTTTCCTTTTCAATGTACATCTTGATCATTCAACAGTTTGTAAGTATTTATCTTCTGTTATTTATCCTTTTTTACATTCACATATTTAAAGAGATTTTAAGGTAACTCCTCCTGTCGTAATACCCTTATCTTTGCTATGTTTAGTGTTTTACACATTTCAAAAACAGCCGCATGGAATCTAATTTATTAGAACGAAAACACATTTGTTAAGAAATATTGGTTAATTAACGTAAGTTATATCGGTATGAAAATGTTATCCCTCCTATAATAATTATCACACAGACCTTTTGTTTCCTGAATGAAAATTACTCAGCTGATTGTTTTGTGAACAGTGTCAAAAATTGTTTCACAAACACCCTGCCTGAAGCAAGATAAACGATAAATTGATGATATCTTACATTTTGAATACAGTATCATATATATATATTATTAAAAGTAATACAAAATTAATTATAATGAAATAGCTTTATCCAATCATATGTTAATAATAGTATTTTATCACTTTTTTATGATAAACGAAACCTTCAGCAGTTTGTAAATGTTATACTTCTATACTTCTTTCTATTTATCGGTAGAAAGAGATTATCATATTTATGTATGAAGAATACAAATATAGCCATGTTAACATTGATATTTCTTTATTGGATTCAAGGTCCCACACTCTGGAGGAAGAGTGGAGAGGCCACAGTATCCAAGTTGCTCGAAGTCCAGTGTGAAGTTTCCACAGTCAGTGATGATTTGGGGTGTCATGTCATCTGCTGGTGTTGGTCCACTGTGTTTTATCAAGTCCAAAGTCAACGCAGCCGTCTACCAGGAGATTTTAGAGCACTTCATGCTTCCGTCTCGTGACAAGCTTTATAGAGATGCTGATTTCCTTTTCCAGCAGGACTTGGCACCTGCCCACAGTGCCAAAACTACTAGTAACTGGTTTGCTGACCATGGTATTACTGTGATTGATTGGCCAGCCAACTCGCCCGACCTGAACCCCATAGAGAATCTATGGAGAATTGTCGAGGAAGATGAGACACCAGATCCAACAATACAGACGAGTTGAAGGCCGGTATCAAAGCAACCTGGGCTTCCATAACACATCAGCAGTGCCATAGGCTGATCGCCTCCATGCCACGCCGCATTGATTCAGTGATTCGTGCAAGAGGAGCCCCGACCAAATATTGAGTGCATAAATGAACATACTTTTCAGAAATTCGACATTTCTACATTATAAATCCTTTTTTATTGATCTCATGAAATATTCTAATATTTTGAGATAGTGATTTTTTTATTTTCATGAGCTCAAAGGCTTGAAATATTTCACTTTATGTGTAATGAATCTAAAATATATGAAAGTTTCACTGTTTGAATTAAATTACGGAAGAAATTAACTCTTCCACGATATTCAAATTTTGAGGCACCTATGAGGTAAGGGAGATAAGCAGAATTTAAAATTATTTCCCTTGTGTGAAAATTTTGTGTCATAAATAACTTTTACATATTAAAAACGTTATTTTTTAAAAAAACAACATAATAATATTAATATTTTTTAATTTAAAGTTAAATGTTTAGAAGGTATATTCCTTGATACTTTAAAATTCCTTTTCATGAAATATTAACAACACCTTTCATTGAATATATATTATTACAAACACATATGTGTGAGTGATTGTTTGTACCTTATTTGATTTTCGCTTCTCCTTCAAAAACATCCAAGAATATGTTTTTTTTTCTAAGATAATTTCAGAGACGAAGGATTTTAATAAAATGTCATTTTAATGTCTTGTTTTAGAAACATTATTTTTATTATCAAATATTTTTTGTATTTTTGTAATAGATTTTCTCCTTATTTCATATCACACGTGGACGAAGCCACAGAGAGAGTAATTGATTCAGTTTATAACGTTCATATTTCCCCATCTATTTTATGCATTTTACATTTTTGTTGTAAACTATTTACGTGTATCTTTTGGGGAATGATAACAAAGTTTGGCCTAATGACATTTAATGATCCTACAAAAGCTTAAATTTAGAAAGATGTAACATCTATAGCCAAATTAACATTGTCGTGCTGCTAAATCAAGGGTATAAAACATCATGTTAACTGGTATCTTTTGTTTTTTTACTGAAAACTGATCAATTATCAATCTTACTTTTTATCGTTTAGTTTATTGATTTTTAATTTTTAAATGTTTCAACTACTTTTATATCCTATTAGCTACGGAAATTTTCACGCAGTTCTCCATCGTTTATATTTAAACCCTAAAGCTATCGTAAATGTTACCTTCTTTAGGGAACCATCATTTCCTTTCCCTCTTCTTATACGTTGTCTCGCTAATTGATAATTATACCAAATCCACACGTAAGTCCTCCCTGTTGATTGCAATTTTGGTATTCGTGGTACCATAGTTCTTTACTTCTGTCTTTTACTACCGTTTATATACTATTTTTTAGAATTAATTTACATACATACACTACTCAATGCGTTTATCCTCTCACCGAAATTAGAGAATCTGTAGCATGTATTTGATGTTACTTTTTGAGGATTGCTTCCAAGAAACAGCAGAAACGGCCAAGTGTAGAGGGGTAGATAAACATATAATAGTAAATATTGAGACGACCGATCACCCAACGGTTAGACTGGTGGAATGTGGTGGTTTAGGGTCCACGTTTCATCCCCTGTAACTCTCTTACATGGCTTCTATTTCCTCTTTACAAGCGAACCACGTGGGTGTTCTTCAGGAACTCCGGATTCCTTCTACATTAGAAAATAAAGGAGATTTGTAGGTCGCCTTTTGTCTGGTTGAAGTTGTTTCTGCCGATCTTAATTGGGTCCCCGTGGAAGGATTTGGATCTACAGCCAGCCCTTTCTAATTTCACGCTGGGAAGGGGGTTTCCCTTTTTCGATGGACAACCATTAAAACTACTTTCCTATTACGATAAGAAAATCCAACACAGAAGGAACAAATTACGTAGACTATCGACTGTTTCCCTTGTATTAGTCTCGTTATATTATCCACGGCAAACACGAGATTTTAATAACTGATGATAAACTCCGCTGATCGAGTATTTTTATAGATTCTTGGCTGCAAATTGATTATGGATCTTCAGCTGATGGTGTCGCGCTTTCTGTTCCTGGAGAGAGAAAGTAAACGTTTGCTAAAATTATTCCCTTTTGTTTTGTGGACGTAGATATAAATTTCAAATAGATGGAATATGATGACGGAAGCTCTAACTGTTTACCTTATAGTTTAGTTTACTGAAGTCTACGAGTCAAAGACGATAGACAACATCAGGCGAAGAAAGGGAACACAGGCAAATGGCATCACAAAATATCTACCAAGAGGGGACAGGTCTGAGTAGTTAAGCTAATAGATTACTTCTGCTACCATGTTTAGAGAGACAGTTGTCATTCTCTCTCTTCTAAGTCTACTGCTAAAATCATTTGGGTCACTAAACAATGCCATCCAGGCATCAGCTACAACAGTAAGTGATCTTTGGCCAGAAATAGAAATAGATGGTGCACTAAGATCAATGAGATATCCATTGAAAATGTACTGGAAGAAGCAAAGAATTTAGTCCAGAAGTTAACCTTTATAATGTGTCTTCTCAGATGACGACAAGAAATGTTTAATAAACAAACTAAAAAATTCACGGACTTAATTCCTACCAATCTACAATGGTGATCTTCAGGTTCTACTACCCAATCCAGATAGTTTTTACAGATACCTGTCTCATAAAACCATGGCAGTTGACTGGAATAGACATCACTACCAGCAATGGTGGCTGTCATGTGATCAGAACAAAAAAAAAATCTGAAGACAGTGGAAAATCATATGTCAAATGAATGGAGATTTGACTTCAACTTCTTTTTATCCTCAGTGACCTGATCTGATCGTTGTTATGTTTCCTGGAATAAGAGAAGAATGAATTCATCTCTTGTTATTTCCAGTCGCCAAAGTAACATATCAGCTTTCTTTTTCTTTATTGAATAGAATTTTGTGTTCTGAGAAAAATTATCTGCTGCCTGATCATGAACCAAAGAACTAAAGGAATGGAAATACTGCTCTCAGACTCACAGGAAGAAATAAAAGATTGCATTTCATTTGAGTTGAACAAAATTGTGCAAAATTACAACAAAAAACCAAGAATGTATAGGTAGCATTTTATCTAAAGCCCAAGTAGCCAACATTAATTTATATGATGATAGGTAAATAATAGTTAAAACTAATAATGAAATTGCAATGATACCTTTATTTTTCAGTTTTTACTACAGTGCTATACAACCCTCTCCCTTACAATCTCAGTCCTCCTGGAAATTCAAACACTGTACACAACTCTTTTCATCATGATGTATTAGTCTTATATTTTAACCATCAGGTTCAAAATAATCGTTAAAATAGAAATCTATATCAAATTTCAAAGGGAAGTAACTCTCTGAATTAGAGTAAATTGTTTTATTACTATGTGCAAAAATTGATTACCATTCCTATCTGTTATGGAAATGAACACAAGCTTGACATTTTATAACTTAATTAAAAAACTAATATTTTTCTGTATTAAACTCTACAATCCAGCCTTTCCTGGGCTAGTGTCAGTAAATGTGATTGAAAAGGGGTTAACACTTTATTTTAATAATTCAATTTAATCCTCAAATGAGAATTAATAAAGTGTGTGCATGTGCATGTTTATGTGCATGTGTGGGTGAGAGAGACAGAGACAGATACACCTTGTGGGTCTGAGAGAGAGACCTTGTGATTAAGTCAAGAGATTAAGTAGATGGTTAGAAATCTGTAGAAAATGAATACTGCAGAGTATCTGAAACTCTACCTAGTCAGCATTTGAGTAAAGTACGAAAAATGTAAAAGACTTTCTTTCTATTCTTTGGAGACAATTCTTAATGTGTTTGGTTCACATGGTTTGACCATAAACAAATAAAGGGCAACATCAAATTGTTAGTTTCCTCCTAATGGCTAAAACATAACACACAGAGGCTCTGTTTGTGTACAGCATAATGCTAACTCTTCAGCAGTTTCAAGATGAGATGATACATGTTGTTCAGAGAAGCAGTACATCTTCATGGATGACAGTACAGTGCTGAAGTGTCATTGCTAGTTTTATACTCAGTAACCTGCCATAATAATTTGGTTTTGTGTCGTTGTTACAATATGAGTGAAATTCTTTGTATTAGTCTTTGATTGAGCCACCCTTTTGCAGCACAAAAATCATCTACACTGTTTAGCACTGAATAACAAGGTTTTGTATTGCAACTGGCCTAGATCCTCCCCTTATCAGAGTGAAAATTTCTTTTAAATACATTAGAATGGTCAGATGTGGATAAACTGCTCTCATTTGATGATCCAAATGCTTTTACAGGTTGTTGATCAAATTCATATCAGGGCTTTTGGGGTCGCCAGAAGCAAAAGGTTAAATACCTTGAATAAACAGACAAGTGGTGGACTGTAGTTCCAGCCTCCTGAAATTATGGACAACAGAACTCAGTATGCCTTGTCAATACAATGGTAGGTAATATGTCTCTAAAATTGAGAAACCCTTTGGCAATGCAATTCTCTGTCCACCATATCCGATTACAGCTCATATCATGGCACTCTTGCCTAAATATCTGACCAAGGGTTAAATACATTGAGATTGAAAGATTACATTAGGTTTTCTTCAAATCTTGGGTGCAACTTTCATATGTGAATTGCGAGAACATGGACTTATTGGAGAAAAGTGCATGCCGCCAATACTCATTTGAAGACTGGAACCCTCTGTGGCTCATTTCTGCTGCATGGGTTGTCTGCAAAAGAATCTTGGTATGAGTGCAGATTTGGCAAATAATGATCTATTCTTGCCACTATTCAAAATTTTCCAAGTTCCTTCCACAGCAATGATATTTGTCTTGGCAATTTCTTTTTTTGTGCTATAATATTGGCTACAGATCCATGAGAAATGTTCGGCTTTTTGACAATGTTAACAATGGCCACATCCGAATAGCCTATAACAAACATGGGTAAAGAAAACATACAAGATATCTGTCTGATTTCAGCAAGGAGATAGTGTACACTGGTTATCTGCTATCTGCACACATATATGCCCAATATATAGGGTGTCCGTAAAGTTACTATACAGTCTTACAATTTACTATACAGTTTCATTGTATTATATGTAATAGTTTTTGTTACTATATAGTTTTTATTGTATTATATTTAATATTTATTTTTTTACAGCATATTTATCAAGCATGCCACGCAAGCTAACTTTGGAAGAGCGAAATTATTTGAAGCGATATTGGAAAACAGAAAACGCACAGGATGTAATTCGTGATTGGAATCATTATTTTAATACAGATCCTCCAACACGTTTGGCTATTTATAAACTTCGAGACAAATTTGATGATACTGGCTCAGTTGCCGATGCTCCGCGTTCTGGTCGGCCAGTGTGTGCACTGAACAAAATTTGACTACAGTTGCTGGGGCATATGCCAGAAGCCCAAAGAAATCACTTCGCCGTGCTAGTGCAGAAATTGGTATCAAACGAACCTCTCTACGTAAATACTCACGAAACTCCACATGAGACCATACATTCCGCGCCTAATTCACGGACTTCTTGAGGATGATCCTGATCGCAGGTCTCAGTTTTGCGAACAGTTCGTCAGGATGTGTGAGGATAATCCCACTTTCTTGGACGAGATTGTGTGGACTGATGAAGCCACGTTCAAACTTTCGGGACACGTAAATCGTCACAACTGTGTTTATTGGAGTGACACAAATCCTCAGTTTACGATCACGTCCCAATTGAACCAGCCTGGAATAACTGTCTGGGAGAATAATCGTCTGATGGAATTGTGGGTCCACAGTTTCTTCGACGGAACTGTTTACAGGAGAAAGGGTACCTGGACAAACTGAGAAATGTCATCGTACCGGCAATTGAAACAACACCAGTTTCAATAACTTGTACTGTCAAACAGGATGGAGCCCCACCCATTATGCTCAGTTGTCCGAATTTTACTGGATGAGACATTTCCTGATAAATGGATCGGCAGGCAGGGCCCATTGAAATTTCCTCCACGATCTCCAGACATAACGCCAAGGGACTTCTTTGTCTGGGGAGTCATCAAAGACCTGTGATTCGAGAAAGCCAAGAAGTGTTGAAGAATCTTCGACAATACTTATTGATGAATGGCCACCTTGATCGTGACTGTGCACCAAGTTTGTCATAGTGTGGTGTCACGTTGTCGAGAATGTATTGAAGCTGAAGGCACTCCAATTTGAAGTTTGTCACAGAATGATATTGCCTTGATTGTTACAGTCTTTTTTCGGCTGTAACACATGTATTTTCTGAGATTTTTATAAACATAAAGGGGCCACATCTTTTGTTACAAACAAATATGGGTAAAGACAATATCTTATGTACTGCTGATTTCAGCAAGGAGACTAGTGTACACTGGTATAGTACTTTACGGACACCCAATATATATAATGCATCTGAAAAACGTAAATTATGACAAGATACATTTATTTATAGAGTAGCAAATTAATATGGCAGGATATCACACACACACACACACACACGATTATGAAAGTTTATAGGAACCATATTGTCCTGTATTAGTGGAAATAAAATATTACCTGAATCAGAGTAACAGTTAATTTTTTCTACTTTACACAGCATAATCCTACCTGTGCTGTGGATGCTGAAGTATCTATGATCTCCTGTTATCTGTCTGTATATTATTTCTAGAAATTACTCATTTATTTTAGGGTTTTGTGCATATAAAATTTTTTTTTAAATTGTAATTTAAAAATGCAAACAATAAGAGTTGATAATTTTATTTAAGACACTGGAAGCTTATTTTGTGACTGATGGTCTATCGTATTTGGTTATCTAACAGAAACAGTAATGTACTGATGGTAAAGCTACAATGTGTTAGCTAATTCCAGCCACTCATAGATAAATCTAAACACAAACAGACTGCTCTAAGAAGAAATTTATCTGTTTAGAGTTTAATATCAATTTTTATCAGATGCAAGGATTTAGTTACTCAGAAAAACATGTAATTACAGTCAGTATAATATATAATGTCGTGTGACTGTGAAGGTTCATGAACAACCATTGCCTTACCTCGCCTGTTCAAAGCTGCTCTCCCTTCTGGAGTTAAATTAATACCTAAACATTGTGCAATGCATGATGATGCAGGGGTGATTTCAAGGTCTACAAACACTATGGTGCCTGTGACCTGATATCTCTCTTCAATTCTCAACTGAAAAGGAAAAGAAAACAATGTCATGCTAAATCATTGATCACAATACCTTATAGATACTGTACACATCCCTGTTCTATTCACAACACGAAAAACAGGCAAGAAGTCATCAGTGTATTCCAGAGACATTTCTCACCTAAAAATGTAGAAATAATATGATACAGTACATATCTATAGTATCAATAAAGCATCTATGATAATAATAATAATAATTTGAAAAGTGTTTGTTTATTACAAATAGCCATTTGAAAACCCATTCTTAGAAAAATTTTGCTTGCACTAGGTTTCTATTTGTTACCAAATAAATATGAATGAAAATATTTTCCTCTGTTTTTAAAACATTGTCCTGACATTTGAGAGTGAGCAATAGGAGAGGAAGGTGTAGGTATCAGTCTGGTGACCAGGTGAGTTACTTAAGCGCCATGGGAGGGGTTCTTGAGCAAAGGTCATGGTGTGAGCAAGTGAAGAGCTATCTGCAGAACCTCCACCACATGTAACCAGAGAAAACTCACATAGCCGACTGGTCAAAAAGAGCAAGAAGAAACCATTTCAGAGGTATGCTAAAACAAGGGCATAAACTAATAAAATCATGTCAGTTATAAATAGTGTCAAACAATTTCTGTTTGTAGAAAAACATTTACTTTGCCATAAACATTTTACAAATTGTTAACACAAATGTTTTTCTCCATAATCAATTAAGCAATAGGTTGTAGTGATGGCTTTTCTCATTTACGATCAGCCCCAATACAGATCCCGTTATGTTTAGTTCATATATAATTTACAAACAACATACAAACAATTAGAAAAAAATTAGCCCTACCAATTTTAAAATATTTTACTGTTTTCACTGCTGAAATTTGGATTTCTGATTCCTTTTGCAATTTCTCAACTGCTTCCAGTTTTCTTGTCAGATTTGATTGGCAAGAAATCAGTAACTTTTCAAAAATACAGGTAACTATTAAACAGAAATATTATTATTATTCCAAGCAAGAAATTCAACACTATCATATAAGTGATCAGAAAACAGGGAACTGCATCTAATAAGCAGAACAAAAAGTAAATAGGTAAAATAAAAGGACTGTTGTTTTTTCACCTTGATAATAATCTGTCAGCTCTGGAGGCAGTTTCTGACAGGAGATCTAGGAGTAAGCAGCAGCAGTTTGAATTCATCATAGTCCTTTCATTAGTCGCAGAATCTGTTTGTAAAACAAAAGACAAAAAATCCATGCACCTCAATCCCACTCTCAGCCATAAGATGTCATGAAGCTAAACTCTATGACGAAATACTGTAATAACAGGAAGGGACAAATACTGCATCAGAACTGTTTATGCTCTGATGAACTCTCTTGCACACTTCCTCTTTCACTACCTTTTAGTAAACACTCCACTTATTGAAAGTTAAATTTTTATACAGCTAAACTGTGCAAAACAACACAGATAATCTTTTCACATTAAGAAAATTTTCTCTGATCTCACCAAATGTTATCACCACCAAAAATCTGTTGTGCCACTAAATATATTTAATTTATCATTTTTACAGAAGCTTCAATTTTTAGATGTTATTTTTCTATACTATATTAAGATGGTGCATAGAGGCATTATTAGATAGTTGCTTCCACATTACATCTGGCTCTTCCGAGAAACAGTCCTTTCCAATGGACTGCTGATAGCTTACAACGATGCCGAGCAGGTTACCTGTTCTTTCTCTAGATATTCCATGTCACATCCCAGGTTGTACATCTCAATGTGGAAAGAGCATGGGTTTGTGGCAATGATCTCTTGCTCTGCGCCCGGGCTGTGGGCCAACACTGGTCCAAACTCTGCAAGGGTTCGGTCAAACTCCAGCTGTCGATCCAAACTGACACAAACGTGAAAAACATCACAATCTGCTGACTGCTCTGTGAGATTTTGATCACAGGTCTCTGCTCTCATAATTTCTAAAAAAAAAAGAAAAAGACCATTGAAGAAATTAAATAAAACAGATGAAATGCTTTAACTGGTGGAGTATAATCCAGAACAACACCTGTCAAGAGTTAGAGGATCATTTAATAAATAGTTAATCTTAAGTTGCCATTACTGTCTATAAACTATTGGAAGAAAACTTTTACGATTCACTTCAGAATCTGTCCCTTTTCTTACTAGTAAATCTGTTTTAGCTTTTTATAAGCCATGAAAGCTTCCTACATATGTACAATACCTAAAATCTACAGTATATTAGATTGCTAAATCGTCCTAAACTAAACAATGCTTACAGAAGATGAAAAGAGAACTCTTACCTGTGCAGTTGGCATAAATTTCACCTGTATGTTCAAGTGTTGATCAGGAATAAGGAGACCACATAGAGGCAACACTTCAAAAGCCTTTGGTTTTGGGGCTCCTGGTTTGGTTCCTGTTGCATGTACATGGGAAGGAATTTGTGAAAAGGCTAAGAAAAAATGACAAAAGAATAATGATCTGCCTCAGCTGTATATAGTAACACCAATTCTTCATCATCAAACTGTTTTTGAAATAAGTAGCTTCTAAGACAGACACGACTTTGAGAAAGAAAACAACTGATTGAGCACACAAAACTTGAAAAACAAGATAAAAACAACCTCACCAACTCACTCTCTTTTTTTCTTTCTCTGCTGAATAGTTCCACTCAGAGCACCCCTGCTTCTGATTGTGTAGTTAGACAGTGATCACTTTCATCTTGGTCCCGTTGTTATGGTACAACAACTCGTGAGAGAAAAATAAAAACACATTAAAAATCTGTTAATCATCGATTATCGATAATAAATAAAGATTTAAACTGAAATTTGGTTATGGATCATTTTTGTGAATCATGTATTATTTATCATGAAAAAAGAGACCAAGATAGATTACTTCCCTTGAATGGAATAACAACAACAACAACAACAACAACAACAACAACAATAACAATAATATAATAAATAATAATAATAATAATAATAATAATAATAATAATAATAATAATAATAATAATAATAATAATAATAATAATAATAATAATAATAATATAATAATAATAATCCATTTTGTTTAAATTTCCAAAAAACTAAAAAGATGCTGAAGTAACTACTTTGTTTTGTTGATATCGATAGCTGTACAAGAGATAAAAACATTGAATATTTTAATATTTTGGATATTTATACAGTTTATATGCAATAACAATTTTCAGTGCCGAGGGAATTGACAGTATTTCGGTCACCGACTGTCAGGCGGTTGTCTCCCTTGTGAAGATCGTAATTCTGTCTCTCTCTATTAAAGAATAAATTTAACTAAACAAAAATATCTATTATTGTGCGACTGCTAATTCTAAAACGATAAATGTGGTAAATTTAGATAACAATAAAATACATTTCTAAAAAGATCATAAACACATTTATTAAAAGGTACTGGCTTCATCTAAAATATTATCAGATCCATGTTGTAGTAAATGTAAAAATCTAATACAGCTTCAGCAACTTTCACGGATCAAAAATTGAAATATACAAATGAACAGAAAAATAATAGATGATGCAAGACATTACATTTTACACACGTTTTTAAAATAACGAATCCATTAAAAACATGTTATTATAAAAGTTAAAATTAGTTAAATTAAAAGTTAAGTAATTATGCATTTATTCCAAAAGTATTTGTTTGCAATTCCAGAGAATGTATTTACATTCAAAGACAGCATTTGTTAAAAGCCACAGACCATAGAAAACAACAGTCTAAAATGATGTAAGGAGAATATCTCATCTTACTTAATAGTTGATTTATTCCCTTATTTATCAAATATGTCCAACCTTTCTAAAGGACAATCAAAAAGCTCTCATTATTTTTATATTGAGATGAAAGGGAATTTAGTTTGTGAATAATTGCTTTCTTGTCATTTTATTTTCGAACTTAATAGTCATGAATCCACCAGCCAACTTTTGGGCAGATCCCGCTGCTGGCCTGACTCCATCAAGATTTTTCTCTTTGGTCGAGTGATTGATGATATCTAGAAAAAATCCTTATGGCAGAGATAAGTTGACTCTGCGATCCTTTAGGGGGAAGTCCCTTGTCTTGGACCACAGCTGGGCGATCATTTTCATTTATTTAATAATAAAAATAACAGAAGCATCATCCAAAATTGCTTTCATTTACTATCCTGTAACAAAATTTGCATAATATTTTACAATTTAAAATTTAAAGTTATTAAATATTCTGTGAACCTAAATTTAAAGAAACAACGTAGTTGTGAAATTATTGAATTAAATAATGAGAAATTGATATAGATTCATATTTGAATGTATGACATCAAAACCAATATCTTACGTTCCTGGTATTTTATTTCCTTTAATATGATATACTGAAGTATGGCTTGGTAACAAAAGTTGTTCTTTCCTTAAAAACCTGGTATTTATATAAAAAACTATTAATCATTTATCAAGTATTTCTCAATATGTTTATAATTAAAAAGGTAATTTATTCATATTGAAGAAATTCCAACCAGATTCACGATAGATTGTAATTCCCCATATCTGCTAGATTAACTACAAATGAACTTGTTCAAGTCAGGTATAGAGCTACAGAGATCATCTGTCACATCACGTGGTCAACCTGGTTACATCGCATCTCAGATCAGGCATGAGACTGAAATGGTACATAGGTCATAATGAAGTGGATAGCTAATGTGAGTGAGTTTGTGTGTGTGCGTGCATACATTTGTTTTCGAATGAAATGGTTCCAAAACAGTTACTTTGTTTTAACTTGGTTTGAAAAGTCGAACATGAAATATAAATAAATTAAAACTGAAAACAAAACCACGAGTAAAGGGCAGACATCATCACCAGGAATAGACATATATTTAAATTGTACACAGTCCAGCAAACAAATCTTAAGTGCTTTCTGTTTATTTGAATAGAATTCATTGGATCAGCCACATAAAATTAATAATGATCAAGTTGGGCCCTAATTATTCCAATAACAAATGGAATGTGGCTAGAATATTGTTCAAATTTAGAAAACAGTTGACCTTATAACTCTATGATTGTGTAATTCAAGTGATACCAGCATCAGTTAATTCATCTCCATTTTTACTGATGACGAGGTCGAGCAACTTTCACATGAGAGCAGAGTTGGTCGATCACCAGTCTTAACCAACTAGTTAACTAGTAATTATCATCCCCCTTTAATTCAATTTTAAATAACTAAAACTAATAAAATAGTTTGAGTGATTTATAAAGTATAAGTTAGTAGAAGGCGGATGAAATATTCATCATAATTTTAATTTAAAGTAAACAAATTTTGCATGTAACTGTAATAAACCCTGTTACACCCATTAACTAATAGGTCATATTTATTCTTACAGTTATCTCTCCCCTTATTTATTTTTTCTACAATGAATACAATGAAGTTATAAATTTTGGGATACTTTTGTAATACTTATCTGTTTATCCTTTTTGTAAAATGTGAGGAATAAAAGAAGGCAATATTTATAATAAACATTTATTAATTTTAATCTATAGGCTGTAATCTTATTAAATATTTTAAAAGTAAAAAATAATAAACACCTGATAAGATATTTTAATTTCAGAACGATATAATAGCATTATTTTAATAGACATGCCTCATGTGCAGATCTTGTTATTTGGGATCAATTTTATGATAAAAAGAACTTATTATAAAAGCAATAAAAGCATAATATGTGACATTTGTTACCTTCTAAAAACTACATCAATTCCTATCTCTGTGATGACATTGGTTTAAATGTCGTAGAAGTTAATCAAACCAGGATCTTGAGAGATTTAATTATGTAGTAGTATTTTGTTATTTTGGTACTATCCCATATTATGGCATTTTGTTTATTTTATAAAGTGATTTTAATTTTAGTAGATAAAGATATTTATTTTCTAAAAATGAAATGCAATTTTGATTGCAGTTACATAATATATTGTTATATTCAAGATACAAAGAAATAATTTAAACTAAAATATAACTTTAAAAAAAAAAAACTATGGACAGAGACAACAAAAGAGGGAGAAAACATTTGATAAAGTTTAGAAATTTGATTATAAATCTTAGTTGTCAAATGTTAATTACAGTGATAATTTACGTATGCATGTGTTATCTTTGATGAGGAAGGGACGTAAGCAGAATTTAAAACTATTTCCCTGGAGTTAAAATTTAGTTTGTCATAAATATTTTTTTCATATTAAAAGGGGTGTTTTTTTTAAAAATAAATAATAAATATAGTAATAATATTTTTAAATGAAAAGAATTACAATTTTTAAAGTTAAATAATGTGTGGTAAACTAATTATAGGAGGCAGTAAAAATCCATCTCATGCTTCAGCAGTTTCAAAAGAACCAAACATAAAAGAGCAGTAGAAAACAAAATCTGATGGATTTACACCATTGCTATTGACAGCTCTACTCTGGTGGCAGCAGCGACTCTGTTACAAAGAGAAGCTGTTCCCCATCGCCACATGTACTGACATCACCTTGCACTGACACAAAAAAGCAATCATTTCTTACTGAAATCAGAAAGCAGATTTTGGATGATGAACTGTTTTCAGGGAGCAGATAAAAGGGATTCTAGTTAATATTTTCTGTTTGTAAAAGTACAAAATGAGGAGAGTTCCATCCTTAAAGTAAGTGAGCATCTAGTTATCTTGGCTGTTACCTGACGAAATTCTTCCATTTATAGTCAGGACTATGAACACTTCCCTTCGTGAGCTCTCACTGATTACTTCAGGTCACTCAAAATGTTGCACACGGTGAGGAGCTTAAATTGGTAAAATTACGGCTGTTAATAAGAGCTTTTTCTCTAACTTTTGTTTTCTAGAAAAAGTATGAAATCTCAAGTAGACTACAAAGTGTTAGTTAGGCTATTAAATAATAGGATGGCTGAAATACTTTTTATTGCCACAGTTGCTCGGTTTCTATCATACATATTCCATTTGAAGTTGTAAGTTATAAAAGTAACATTTTTAGTATTTACAGTTCACTGTTTACATACTAACGACAACAAGAATTTTTAATTCCAGAAAATTTGCAATTATAAGGATTATTTTAAAATGAAATAAGGGAATGACCAATTGCACATGATTGTGTTTTCTAAAGCCACTTAAGTTTTCAATGTATGCAGGTCTGTCTACATGTTGTTGTTGTTTATTTGTGCCGTATGATTTCAGCATTTGAGAAGTTTTTCTGATCAGACTTTTATTTTTTAAGATTTGTTTCTAATATTATTGCTCAAAACCTAGTTTTCCTTCATTGTGTCTTTCATCACAATTCTTAAGCTGTGCGAAGATTACATTATTAAAGAAAAATTAAAGTTTTATGTAGAGACCTAAAGAATCTGGAACAGCTTCAGAAATTTTATCCATGCACAGAACTGCATAACTCTAAATATTTGTTTAAAATTATAATATGTACATTAAAGCTGAAATGTTGAATGGTTTCCTGAGTGCTGTAAGACAAAATAACACTACCATGGTATTGTTGTCAACAATATAAATTCTCTAAGAACTAAATTTATATGGTAAAGTGTACTTAGAAACGATAACAGGGGAGATAAATCATATGTTATTCGTGACATTTTGAATTTAAAAAGCTCGATGTACTGACTTTGCACTTCTTTGGAATACCCTTTATACGGACTTTAACAGTCTGAGAATATCATTAAAAATGAAAGGTCGAATAATAATAAGAACAAAAGGAAAATGTATGTATAAAGCAGAGAAGATTTAATTAAAGCATATTCTAAACAACAAAACAACATCGATCAGGAAGACTGTTTGTTGTTTCTTAGAAAATATTTTATCCCTTGCAGTTTCATTCAGAGTTTAGGTCTTTTATCGCAGTAGTTAAAAATAGTCAGAATATTCCAGCCATTTATTTATTTTTTATCTTGAATTTAATTTAATTTATTTTATAGTTTAACATTTTTATTTACTTTGTTTGTTTTATTGGTCATTTGCATAACTACACGTGATAACTTTATCATCATATTAGTAAAACTGTTTAAATTGTCTCCCTTGTTCTCATTAGTCGGTAATGGGTGTCAATAGTTGGCTGACTGGTGGTCACTGTGATGCCCAGACCTCTCCTGTGGCAAATCACTTCTCTGAATGGCACAAATTTCACCTCATTTCCTGGGAAAGTAGGTTTAGTTTTTTTTTTTATCTTTGTGCCCCATCACCTTCATCTTAATTTTCCCACAAGGATTTATGAGACTTTAGCCAGTTTCCTTTATTCTGCTGTCTAAATGGCAAAAGAAAACCGTTTACAGATCGCTAACGGTTCCTACTCATCACTATTCCATCTCCATGGTGACTTTGACTCCAGACCTTTAAACAGCCGGTTATTACCAGTCATTCACCGCTGTCATCGAAAATTTGCCGGGGTCGAGATTTGTCTACTATTAATAACGTTTTTATTTTTGTTTTGTTTGCTTTTAACAGATCGTGGTCTTTAGAAGGCGGCAGGCGGCAGGCCGGCATCTTGGGCCCAGCCACTCCGCCATCGAGCGCGCGCCGCTTCCTGTCAGCGGACAGTGACGTTCGATCCCACGTGAGGAGCTCGTGACGTCACTACCGTCGGTGTTTGAAGTTGGGGTGGGAAAAGAAAATTGACGTCTCTGGTTCGTTTTGTTCCCGTGGGTTTGTTATTGTTCCTGTCATCTTCTTGGTCTGGAAACAGAGGGAAGAGAACGGGAAGTTTGGGGACAAAAGAATAGATCCCAACTACTTGACTCTACTCAGCCCCTGGGATTTTCACTGCGCATGCTCCAGAGTTTCATTTACCCATAATCCTCCAAAATGGTGAGATAAACCGTCAGAGGGCGGAAGAGTTTGTTTATCTTGGAACTCGAAAATCTCTTGAACAAAGCAATCGCAGACACGTATACGTCTCAAAGGGAAGAATTATTAACCTATAAGAGCTTAAGACTGTTTCCAGCACCAGAGGGCGCTCTTTATTGGCTGATTGGCAACGTGACGTCACGTGTTTGTTTACATGTTTCTAAAACAATATTCACTTCTTAGCGACATTTCAGGCTAAAGGTTCGTGTCAGATATTTCTCCGAATGGGATTCCGAACAAGCGATTGGTTTTAGAGCGGAATATTTAATCTAATTTAATTTAATTTGGTTTCGCGTTAAGTTAAATTAATTTTTTTGTGTTTTTGTAGACAAATTTTCTTCTTTTCCTTAGAATCGATAGTAAAATGGGGAATAGTCATCCGACCGTAATTAAGGTAAAGCGTCATCCGACCGTAATTAAGGTAAGTCACTACACCGTAAGTACCTTTTACTTTTACTTTCATTTTAGGTGAAGTTTCACTTTAGCTTTTCATCTTATTTAACTTTCGCATTTTCTGCCTCCTGTTAATAATCGTGACGTAAGCAGTGTAACTATGGGAAACCAATCAGATTAGTATTCCCTGTTTTGTACAATCAGGACGCTTTCTTTCGTTTAGTCGAACAGCAGGGATCGGCTGATGCTGCTTAATCCGCCGTTTTTTATGTTATATTCGTTCTTCTCGCCCTCACCGGTAACCGGCCGTCCTTTTAAATGACGGGCGCTGACTCCCGCTTCCTCTTCTGTGACGTCACCCTGACGTTGGTGATTTCACGTTAATGGGAAAGTCCGACGTCAGCGAAAACTGAACATTTACCAGGATTCGTTAGCATCTGAACGAATCATATTCTGCGACTGAACGAATTCGCTTAAATGTTAGTATTTCAGAAATAGTTTCGAAAATCAGGTCGTCATAAATCAATGCCAGGCTGCAGGTACTATACCCTTAGATTGTACCAAAGAATAAGGAGACAGAGCTCGATCAGCCACCGGGGATCAGGTCACCGTCCAGTTACTGCCCCGACACCGGTCCGAATACACAGAGAAAGCGAAGTCCCTGTTGTTTGATTTATTTATTCATAAAACATTTTCAGGTTTTCCGTGGAGATTTTCCTAAACAAATTGGCCAGACTATCGTCGTAGGATGTCCATCACAGCGGTATTCGGTCACCTGCTGCAAGCCAGATAACAGCATTCGCACTTTGGTGTTTGGAGTCAATGGCGTTAACTCTTGCTCGTCTTATTTAAGCAACACCTGAACATGACGTCACTGTTGCAACTATCTTGTGTTTATTATGTTTTTAATTACATTTATTACGTAAAGGTTTGTTTATTATTACATTAACATGTGTATATTGAAAACTTCACTTACTTCACTTCACTTGTCATATAACTCAGAGGTCTCTAGGGGGAGCTCGAGAGGTGTCTCTAGGGCATTTTACACTCTGACGGAACCCAATTAAGAACTAAAAATAATGAAATACCTTGTTTTTTCTTTTTTTCTGTCACCCTACCTCCAGATTTGTTCTGTTATTTATACGTTCAGAATTGTAATAGTTTGTTTGAGAAATTCATTCATAAGGTAATTTGGCCAGACGGGCAAACGGACGCGCACCTGTTCTATCAGTGCTCGGGATATTTAGAAATAAATGGACTGTGGGGAATTGGTCAGTTGTTAGTGATTCCACTAAATCTCAGCACTTGTGCGTTTTCAGTGGGAGGAGATCCAGCGGATGTGGGATTTAGAAGATGGACTAGATATTATATTTCTCGTAAGTAAGAGAAAAAATCGTCGCAAGACACCGTTGGCACTAAGGGAGGCGTGGCCGGAAATACAGACAAAAGAAAGATGGTGGAAGAAGTTCATTTCCGGTAGGAGTAACACGACTATGGTGAGGCCATTACACCAGCCAGAGAAATGGTGGCACAAATTCTGTTGCGGTAGAAGAAACGCAACCATGGAGTGTATTTACAAAATCGTGTTTTCCTTTGTCTTCTTTTATATCCGCTGGTTCTTCGATAGAAACATTCAAAATGGTCTAAAACAGCTTTGTTATTTACTTTACTACTGCTGTTCATTTCTGTAAATTGTAAAATACAGGGTAAAACAGGGGAGACAATTTCAGTATTTACTTTCTTAATGAGATATTGATCTTCAAAATGTTGTCAATTAAAGTAACAAAAGCCTGCTTATAGTTCAGAAATCTCTAGAAAATAGTAAACTTTTCAATTTTCTCCCTTTCTCCTTAAACTTTCGTTTAATTTGCACTCTTGGAAAACGGTAGACCTTTTCCTAGATTTATTTTAAAAATAGTAAAGTAAAAAACTTCTTTACAAAAAAACAGGATTTTCTTTACTCTTGCAATCAGATTCCTAAGATTGGTGCTGGTGTTTACTTGTATTTCTTCCTTCTTTCATGTAGCAGCTTGAAATGTATTTGTGGAATAATTTTTGTTACTGACATCTTTTCTTTTGCTTTTTTTCAGGAATTTTTGTTTTCTTTTATTAATTTACAAACCTTACTTATTTTTTTCTCTCGTTTGTTACATTATCCACACAAATACAGAATTCAAGTTTATTTATTTAGGCAAAGGAATTTGGATAGTTTTAATTATTAGATAGGAATTTATACTTTCATCAATAATCGCACCTTGAATCCTGTATTTGTGTCAACTTTTCTACTCACCATACAAACCATTTTTTTTTCCAATATGACCATTGTACGATATTATGGAATTATACTCGATGCCGATGAGAGTTCATCTATCAAAGGAAACTGGCGTTGATACCTGTCACAGGTGTGGGTGGCTAGAGTTGGTTAAGATGCCGATTGCATTAAAAATAACTAAATTGTACCAGCTAGTAGTAAAGCCTCTGCGTTTGATTCTGCGTCCCAGCCCCTTTCAAATATTGCGTTAATTCTGCGTCCCAGCCCCTTTCAAATATTGCGTTTAATTTCTGCCCCCATCTTCGCGTGCGTCTTCGTGTTCGTTAAAATTATGGGAATTATCATCCGTGATGTCAGCCGGTAATAATTCCGAATACTACCTGCTGCCTATAATTGGTTGCCATAGATAGATAACCGATTTTAGCCATTTGTCACAGCAGCAGCAGCAGCAGTCGACCGTCGTCGATGTCGCTGTTTCTGTGATCCACGTCTGTGACGCAGCCATTTGAGCCGTGCAACGCAAATCGAGTCTGACTCCATCTTATTACCGAAGTTTCTCTGTAAAAAAAAACCGGATGTAAATTCAAGTTTCCATAAATTTAAATAAATACAAATGTCATGGGTACAAGAAAACTTTAGTTTCCATCCGATTTTTTCCCCTGCTGAAGTCGGAAAAAAATAAAATATAATAAATAATAATTTAGCCTAATTTTATTTTGACGTTTCATTGTTAGAATAAAACAAGTCGTATTTTTTGAAAAAACTGGTCAGTTCTGGCCTGAAGATTCAAAATTTATGTTAACAAAGAAAAAGTTTCACCTTAAGGTTTTAGTGGCGAAAAAAGGAAAAACAAAGGTATGGATTTCTGTAGTTTCCAATGTTAAATCAGACCAATTATGGACCTACAAAGCAAGGAATTGTCTTGTACATTTTAAATTTATTTTATCAGCTGTAAATTTGGAGACAACATTTAAAGACTGAAATAATTTCCATAATTAAAATTAATTTAATAGTAAACAATAATCATTACTGAATATCAATCATTTTTATCCTCAATTTTAACAGCCTTAGTTATTGTATTTTGAAGAAATTTCCCTACTTGGTCGACAATATTCCTGTTAACCATTGTGAAGAGACCTTTCATTCTCTGATCGGTTTTACGTTGGTTTGCAATATTATTATGTCGTTCTATCGTCTGTCATCATCAGCAAATAGCATCTTTACACTGTCTGGTTTCATTACTAATGTTTTTATTCTAATTTTACATTAGTTTTGTTTTACCATGAAATATTTATTTTAATTTAATATAATTTGCATTCCCATGAAGTTTAATTAATTTTATTTGTGTTTTTGTTCGCAGTTTATTTTGTTTTCTTAGGAATAATTGCCAAATATTTGAAAAAAATGGCGAAGAGGCATTCGACTGTTACCCAAGTGAAGAGCATATACACCGTAAGTACCTTTCCTTTACATTTTGGGAAAGTTACACCTTACTGCTAATACACCGTGTGATGTTGGACGAGAGAACTCATCTACCTGTCTGATTGTTTTGTTTGTTTTGTGAAAGAGAATCACAATAAAAATCTTTGTATGCCGACTTTATTGCGTAAAACGTGAAAGTAGACGTATGAGACAATAGATGGACTCTATTGTAAATACCTTTCTACTTTCCATGGGTTATCTTCTTTAACCGCTCACCTCTATTCCATCCCAGCTTGGAATCGCTAGTTAGTATTTGTGTTGCGCTGGCTGTACATTCAGTCAACAGACGAGGGGTCAGAGAGTTGTATGGATTTGTTGTAACAAAGGATTCTCGATCAGACTGTATGGATCTACCTGCGACGAGTAATACAGATTTGATGGCTAATGTGGTCTAGAGGCATCCAAAATTGTATACAAAGGCGATCTATAATGTGTTTACTCTTTTATCTTTACTTAGTCAACGAAGATTCCGTCTCTCGTGGTTCCTGGTTATAATTGCGTTCTCACCGTCGAGTTAAAGTTTATTGTCATGAGATCTACAAACAGAAAACAATCCGTCACCACTGGAATGGCGGGGATATTGAGGTTAGGAACACGACGCTGTCTTTGTAATCACAAGGGAAGCTGCAGGGATCACGATCTCGTTAAACCCCTTTCCTTTCCAGTTTTGACCGTGCAAGCGAACTATACGACCGGTAACCGTTCAGGATCTCGCTGTTCGGCGCCGTGGTTAACGGCTGGGTAGAGTGGTTATCGATACGTTTGACATCACTGCCACTATACACTGACTACCCAGCCTCAATGATTGGTTCCGGAGTAAATCAACAGCTTCTTGTAGATTTCGTAACCGCAAAAATCTCAGTATAACTTGATGCATCTATTTCCTTATCCCCAGAGCTGACGTCTCTCCTGACTCCCATTAAATAACCTAGAACCGTGACTCAGAAAATCGGGACCTGGGACGCTGTAAGGGCTCGAATAGGGGCCCTGGATCAGTGGAAACAAAGTGACGCATGGTGATTTTTTGATCCTAACTAAATTTGTTAATAAATTATTTTAAAATTAAAAATGAAAAGAACTGAAGGAGCTGAGTAAATAAGAGCAGAAATGTCGGTCACGTGACTTGCTGACGAAGGTCCTGTGATAAAGCAATTAGGTATAAGTGGACTAATGGCACGTGATCAAATATGTTAGTAATACACTCACAAAGGCGGAGTCGGCCGTGGCCTACCAACAAACGGGTTATTAACTGGATATTTATATATTTCAGCTCTGACTGGACGTCTCGGTGGGCGGTACCCGTGTTGACGACCACCCCGCCATAAACAGGCGGAGGTCAGAATCGACGACAGAGGACCAAACGTCCTCTGTAATTCTTTAAGAGAAGAGCGGTACACGGGGCACCTGCTGTACGTCGTCTTTCTGTAGAGACAAGATATAAACTACACACCACACACGCACACTCTCTCTCTCTCTCCTCTCTCTCTCTCTACGATTCAACTAAATCACTCAAAGGACATGACAATCAAAGCCGTCCGCTATAAGACAAGGTACAGATCTAAGTCACCCTCAGTTTGCAGGCTGTGACGCAGCCTCCATTTAGGGTACCAGACGAGTGCCACGCCCTTTTTGGGCCTGGTCACTTAGGTTTCTGGCCCTGGAGGGCGGAGTCTAGTAGTCTGTGTTTGGTCCACACTTGTTGGAAAGACCTCCGCTCGAAAGAGTTGGGGGCGAGGGAAGGTTAGGCGTTTGTTCAAGACCGTATCGCGGACAGAACTTGCCGAGGCTTCCTCCCTGATGGTTTTGGCTGGGGAAGCGGTCACTCGGCGGAAGGTTTCTGCCTGGGGTATTGCCCCACCCTCACGAAAGTCAGGGCTTTCGGTCCTTTGGACCTGGACATCGCGTGCCATGTTCCAATAGCATTAGCGTAAGGCTTTTGCAAGGGTTTCGGTCCGACCTCTGACCCGCAGAGGAGTTTTCGGACTTCTACCAGGAACTTTCGTTCCGCTGAGGTTTCGTCCTCAATACCCACTCCCTTCCCTACGGAGATGAACACGCACACAAACGTTCACACCACGCACCACACAATTGCCCTCACCACCACAAAAAAGAGGAGGAGGAATTTCACGGAGATTGATGAACCTGAAGCGAGAAGTATCAGGTGTCATCACCTCTACACGGAGTACAGCAGAAGAGTAATCAGACTCGAGCCACTCAGCTCCCAACACAACGTCAGTCGCTGACTGAAACAGGTAACGCAAATGCTACCACAAATTCCTGTTTTTTAAACACTGGCATCTTTCTTATTTTTCCGATGAGGCAAGTCTTCACAGTTCTCAGAATCCTGTATAGCTTTGCGGCCGTGAGTCATAGGAATTATCAGTTAACCCTCCTCAGTCTAGTATAAAATATGTCGACCTGTTTGTCATGGATTTGTAAGCGATTTCAACAACTGGACATTCACAGAAGGTGGACTCTGACGGGGACTCCTTTCCGCTTGTCTTTTCTAATGCCCATCGGTACAAAGGGCCCAGTATTTTTATAGAAGATGGTGCCCCAGCCTCTGAGGCCCGTGCATCGTGAAGACCGAATGAATGCCAGGCACATCGCCATTCAGAGCTCCATCGGCCCACCCTCGGGCGATCCCTACAAATGCGTTCCCCTTAAAGTAAACCGACTTCTGAGACTTCCTAATACAGTCTTTATGCCAGAAAAGGCTGCAGACACGCAGACCATGAATGCTTAAACTCTGCTCATATTCTGCAAGTGCTGTGTATAGTTCCAGGATAAATGGATGTTCTTTAAACCCATATGAAGGCTCTGAATTGTGCAGGCGTGTTTTTTGTCCATTAGTTTAATTACGGTATAACCATGTATAGTCCACCCGGAGTATAAGCCTACACCTAATATCCATAGTAAAATATGTTGTTTTCGTATATTACCGGTGTATAAATCGACTGCCTTCTTGAAGAGTAATTTCCTCTTATATTAAACATAACAGTGGTTATTTATTTCTAGAAAGCACTCAGATGATAGCCGCCATTGTCAAGAAATGAAAAACCCATTGGAGTGACTGCTGATATTTACTCCGGAATTATGTCTATTCGTGTTCTCACAGCTCTAGAGAACTCTGTCCTGCTAACGTCGTGTCTCTCCATACGTCCTATTTGAGGAATTTCCTTGAAACAAAGCCTTATCATATCGTGAAGGATTTTATGTCGGCTGCCATATGCATGATTTGACCAAAATCTGATCGTATTTTACCGGATTCAAATACAAATTTCTAACATCACAAACGAGAACTTTGTCTACACCGACTCCAAAATACTAAGTCTAAAATTCCGGCAAAATTCTCGGCTTATACACGGGGATCTACTGTAGTTTAAATTTAGACTTAAAGTCATGGTAGATTCTCTCGAGCCATTCCGTGTTTTAAATTAGGTTCTCGCAGATAGGATTCTCGATGCTGAGATCTCAGATGATTTATTTACTTGAGAAAATATTCTGTGTATCAAAAATGTCTATCAGGTTTATTCACGAGCGTCCGGGGTATTTTTGGGAGGATTACAAAAGATGTCTGCAGAGATAAGTTGTGGGGAGTGAACTGACAGAATACGACCAATTTCTTTTATTCATTAAAATATTGTATATTTTGACTTTTTGACTCCCTTGAAATGTCCAGGCAAAAATGTGTTTTATTTTTAATTCAAAAATTTATTAACAAATTTTAAAAAGTTGAGCAGATAAATTTTTAGGGAATGAATCTGATAAATGTGGAACTTGTCCTTTTCAATGCCAGAAGTGACCTCAGTGACAGCAACAGGACATGAAACTAAAATCCATCATAAGAACAAAATGGATCATTGGATCTTTGCAAATTGTTCCTTGGAGTGCAGCTAATGAGTCTGAACAGACTGTACCATTGATGGTTAGCTAACCTGGCACCATACCATTGAAACATTAAACTATTAAATAGTCTCAATATTTATTTCATGCTAAAAACTTCCTGCTTCTCTGTTATGTTGAAAAAAATGAATATTTTTTAAAGTTTGTTCACCAAAGATCTGTACATACTACAGGAATAAGTTTAACATCGGCGTGTAAAATACAAGTATAGGGTAGGCATTGATCAGCATCAGTAGAATAGATGTTGATGAGGATGCGTTATCAATAGGAGAAATTCTTGATGTCAAAAAAAACACTACATGTGCACCCAGGTAAAAGACTTTATATAGATTTTTAAAAAGCTTCCTGCCCCTTTAACTTTCTATATCATTAGTTAGTACTCATCAAATCTGTCTCACCATAGCAATTTTTCACTACTCTATCACACTAAGTTCAAACTGAAAGTTACAGAATTCCTCATAAAAACTCAAACCTGATCTAAATATTCAGGATTCATTTATAGTGAATCAGTTTTCATTCCCCTCTGTGGCCGGACCACTGCTGTGCTCCAGGCAGCTCTCATTCTTTTCAGTCAATAATTTATTGATAGTTTATAATGGAGTCTGTATATTTTGTTTTTGTTTACTGAATCTTTGTTTTATTTCTCACTAAACGTCCATCGAGTTCTCTTGTGTTTTGGAAAGGAAAGAAAAATATTAGCCTTTGGCTGATTCAGTTTTTCGAATAAGAAAATCACTGCCAACGAAAGTGAGAATCGTCTGCCTGAGGATCACTCCACAGTTTACAGGTGGAGTTAATTGATCGATTAATGTTTGACTGGGTTACAGAGCTACAGGAGACATGCACAGGGTGAACACAGGATTCAGATAGTTTAGTTAATGAATGGAGGATCTAGAATCTGCAGAAACTTCAAATCACAATAAGATGGCCAACAACATGAAGTAGAAGGAATTAGCATAGAGTGGATTAGAATAATCTGGAATAGAGAGATGACAGACCTACTGCCTCATAATATTAATGATTTTACATTTTAAATTTCAATACTAAACTGATCTAATTATTTTACAATTTCTGAAAGCAAAGAATAAAAGCTGGTGTCTGGTAAGATTCTTGTGCAGCTGTTTATACTTTCAAACACCGATACAGTAAAGACACCGATATACGGCTTTAATCGATCATAATTAGTAATAGTTAGTTAATGCTCATCCTGTGTTAATAAACCAATAAATAAACACGTCATATGTTTAGATTTTTTATATGGCAATATTTTTATTATAAAGTTTATTTAGTTCAACTATATTAATTAATTTTTAAAACTTAATATATTGACTGATTTATATTCCTAGATTATTTCATTCAAACTCTTGGTGATACTTAGAATAAATCATCATCCTGGCAGTAAAGTTCATTTCCTGAAGTTTTTCCAGAGTATTTCGTCCGCCAGACAGTAGACTAAAGTCTAGAAACACTTCTTGCTGTTTAGAACATAGCATCAAATAGCTGTCTATCGGAAGCCACTCGGGGGCAGTAAAGGAGATGGATATTGATACAGACCCTGAGAGCGGAGAGATAACACCTTTGCTTCCTCTTGTACTTGTTACACGTAACTGATGTGGAGATGAAAACTTGATTTTTGGATGCTATTCTGATCCAGGAGATGACTGTATAAGATTTTGATTGGCAATTTTCCATTGCCAGATGGATCTTATGCATACTTGCAAATATTATTTGCAAAATTCTCTAGGGATGAATCATCTGTCATCCATAAGGAAAAAACTTTCATCCTCACTGGATTCATTAAATATGTTTCATTTGATGGTTGGTCAGTCGGCTTTTACAGTTACTTGTACCTAGAACTTTACTGTCACTTGATGGAATTATTCTAGTGTTTCACCATCGACTGAGCGGGTTGTGACATATCCATGGATCATAACCCCCATCTCTCTTTACCTTTAATGGATTTTCACCTTTTTGTTAGAAAGCTCTTTATAAAATGCTTGTCAGGAATGTATGATAGGCAGAGATGAAACAATTTAAGCAGCATCTTTTAGAATCTGATGGATGTGTTTAACAGAAGGGATTATATTTCTGCTTCAAGTGGTTTATGGTCAGATGGTAAAATACTGTAAATGTTACACTGATGACATAGCACTAAAGTGTGCATATAGAGATGGATGGAAAAATGTTGATTTATATATATCAGATACACAGCTGTAGATGTATGAAATAATGATATGTTTGTTGTCTGTTGTCGAATTGTTTTCATTTCAAAAGAAAGATGTCATCCTGTGAGTTTTAACTATTATTTTTATTATTGTAATTTATAACATTCATATAAGCCATCAATAGGTGGAGAACTGACCATAGTCAACATCAGTAGGTGAATATTACGAGTAATCATCATCATCATCATCATCACTGGTGTGAATGAAAAGGGGTGATAATTATCACTTTCTGCAAATAGCTGAAGCCTCATCAGATAATGATGAGTTATAGTCTCTTCATTCTTTAAAATCAGAGCAATAGTTCACACAATGATCCACCTGTTTATTTTTTGTTATTTCCAGGTTTTTGTGAAAGATCTGAATCGTATTAAGTTATTGTCCTGTTTATTTAGATTTTTCTGTTCAGATCCTGATCTATCGTTATCTGCCAACTTGAAACTAAGGACACAGAATGGGGATCAAGTGAGAACAAAGGGGCTTTTAGCTGCCATAAATGGAGCTAGTAAAACTGTCCTTATTATAAGTGAGAGAAACGTTAAGGACCCAGAGGAAACCCTCGGCATACAGCTACTCCAAGAACATCTACGTCACTTCCCTAAACCTGCAGGTACAGAACTCTGGCATCCATCGTGTAGTGGACACAGCTGACACATGAGGATGCTTCGGTGTCTTAATTATTAATTAATTAATTAATTTAGTTTTTGGATATTTAAGAAATCTTCACCAGAATCTTGTCTGGTAGAAAAAAATTAGAATTTATTCTCCAGACTTTTCTCAAATTGTACAAGGATAACAACATTAACTGTGTACATCAGTCTTCCGATCTGAATATAATGCTGAATGTAATAATAATAAATAATAATAATAATATAATAATAAATAATAAGAATAATAATAATAATAATAATAATAATAATATAATAATAATAATAATAATAATAATAATAATAATAATAATAATAATAATAATAATAATAATAATAATAATAATAATAATAATAATAATAATAATAATAATAAATAATAAATAATAATAATAATAAATAATAATATAATAGGGAAATTTGTTTAATCCAGTACCCAGCACCGGGCTGACCTCCCGTAAGTTACCACTGCTATGGGACAGGTAACCAGGCGCCTTCCTGCTCTTGGCAGTGACATCTTTTAATGTTCTGTGAAAACATTTTATATCTTATTTCTCCAGTAAACATTCATTTTTTGAAGTATTTAAAAATCATTTCAAAGAACAGCCCTTCAAATAGCCATCGAAGGAAGAGAGTTTCGTTATCATCAGCTGATCCCGTGGTACAGCCAGACCGTGTTTATCCCTATCCGCGCTCTATATAAGGGAAGTCCCCTTCTGCTACACCATGTACTGTTCCTTCTCCACTAATTTAGGGGAGATTTTATCGCAGTGTTGTTTGTTATGGTTTACTGTGCATTAGTATAACAGGTGATTTATTCTGATTTCATGTGTTACAGGTAAATTATACCTGGATGTAACCCAGCATATTACCTAAGCCGGTACCTATGTGGTCCAGCACCTGCAGGATTAAAGGACTTCTACTGTAATAATAACAACCTGGAAAAAGGAATTTACCAGATTTGTCAGTAAAACAGTAAAATAGATTTAAGGAACAGAGAGACCGATCTAATTATTTAACCCGAGATACCTGGTAATTGTCTGCACGTGATTTAGTGAAGAGAATATATTTGATGGCTGATATTTTGATTCCTATAAAGTTCACAAAATTCTAGTTTTACCTGTACATTTTCAGGTCCCAATTATGTAAATATAACAAAAAGTTTTCATATCAACTTTTTGATTTGTTTATTGCATTAAGTTTTATTGAAGCTGGAAAGTGACTGACTCAGATGTAAAGGTGCAAGGGTGCGTGGTGGTGTGGCTAGGTTGGGTCCCCATTCCATCTGTATATGGATTCAGGTCTGGTGCCTGCTCTAACCAGATTGATACAACAGTACAAGGTGGTAACAGACGTTCGGTGATGAATTTAGAGTGAACTGACAAATGATCCCGTAGTAACATCTCTAGGGATCTGCAGGGAAACAAACGGATGTTTTACTGCATTTAGCACAGTAACAACAGTTCAGGTTTATTGAATAATGTTATCTTTTCCAAATAAATAAAAGTGTTTGTGTATTTTAGATTTATTTTATATCTAAAGTCTAAATCATAAATTTAGTATCGTTAACCTCCGCATTCATTTCTCTCTTTCAACAAAAGTCTCTGTTTTCGAACCTGAGTTTGATGGAGAGACACAGAGATATTTCTGTTTGGAATTCAGGCCAGAATAATTTTAAGTTCCAATATTTCCATTTATACGTTTGAGGGATAATGACTGGTGTCGTTTGTTGATATTCCAGATCGGTTAATGAAGAGATCGATATTGATTCAATATTTTTAAAGGATTGGTCAAAACGGGCCTCGAGTAATTTGATCAAATATATTATCCCAAATCAACATTTTCTCCTGTATCATTTCTCTCGGTATTTTGTGAAGTGGGAGACGAGAGAATATTTGACGACGGTTGAGTTTTTCAGGGCGGATGGGTGTTTGCTTCTCGAATCGTCTTCTCCCGCGTCGATCTGCATTCCAGAGATGAGCGTGGATCGGACCCTGGGGGTGGCGGTAGATTCTCTGGCCCTTGTCTCCCTGTCTCCGCGGTCTCGGCCGGCTTTTGTAAGACCGAAGCTGGCTGCGCTTACACCTGCAGACCCTGAACATACTTACCTGAAAACTGTCGCCCCTTTCCCCTCCAGTTTTACCTATTTTCTCCCGCTGGCTCATTGTCACCTGGCCGCACGTCTGTAGTTAAATAAACAATCGGTAACCGTAGCATAATAAAATCTAGTGGCTACTTTGTTTTTGAATTGTAAAACCTTATTAAAGCTGATGCGTTTTTTATTTCGTAAAGTTTAGATGCTAGAAATTATGTAAATTTGTGGGGAAAGGAGGGGGTAGGGGTTGTCACTGCAGTGTTTTTTATCTCGCAGGTTAAGGCGGGGCTCCCTCGATCGATAGGAAGAGGACCGACCCTGAGATCGTGTGGTCCAGCGGATGTGCGATGCTGAAGGTACATAGTGTGTGTGTGTGTGGGCCATCCCGTTATCGAGGCGAGCAATGAGTACATGCGGTATTTAGTTGAAAAGGGGCTTCCTGAAGGGGGAAAAGGGCCGGTGGATGAACTGATTGTTTCTTTTATGGCTTCTATCTACAGTTTTTCTGGGGTTGTCGGTGATGCCTGGTGTAAGTTACTGACTGTAGCGGTCCACCGTTCCGCTTGGCTACTCGCTTTGCCAGCTGGTGAAGTGAAGTGAACTCGCTGCCCCTCCGCCCTGATGACCGACCCCACGTGCGGAAGATCGGCCGCCAGCCGCCCTTGGACGGTTTTAAAATAAGTAACTTCTCGTGAGCGCTGCGTCGACAAAGCTTATATTTCCAGGTAGGCCTGCTGTGAGGAAAGGAGCTACGAGTAAATAAGATAAATGTATGCTTTTGTTTCCCTAAATTCTTCCGACTCCAAATTTCTGGGCGAGAAAACACCTTTCTACTGGTCAGAGAGAGGGCGGCTCGCAGTCTCGATGTTAGCTAATTTTGGCCAAAATCCTTCAAGACCATAAGTTTTCATTAAAGAAAATTATCATTTTTTGTTAATAATCGAAATTTAAATAAAATTTCTTTGAACCTAAAAAAAATGTACGAGTCCCTGACGACAGCTTGGACAGCTGTGGGTGGTCCCCGATGCTCTAGGGGCCTAATCATCTTCCGTTTCCATTGAATCGTGGACTGAACCAGTGTAAAAATTGGAAAAGATAGAAATTCTGCAACATTCATCTCAGATAAACATCAGCCGCCTCCTAGGCGCCAAAAGGGTCTTTGCCCCCGGGCGCTGAGAACCCGCTACGCTTCTGCATGGGTACGTGTAAATTTCTCCACCTGCCCTGAGTTAATATTCGGGATACTCGAGATACAGTCTCCCTGTATTGACCACCAGCAGCTGATCCAGCCCCAGAGAGATTCGACCCCCTCAGAGTCCGTTATACACAGCGCCGTCTTCGTCCAGCACAAAGGCTCACCCCTGACGTATATAATTAGGGACTAATATTTAAACTTAGTATCGACTGCATGCACAGTCATCGGGATACGACTTGTTTCTGGTATTCGACAGAAACGGTCTTCATTCGCCAGGGCTTCTGCCATAACTTTCTACTAGCATCATCCTGTTACAGTGTCAGTGAGATTAATCTCCATTACCTAATTTATCCAGCCCCCAAGTCGTCTGCCTTTGTCAGGTTTCTGCCAGCCGAGGGAGGGGCCCCTATAACTTTTCCGTTTAATGTGTTCAATAATGATATATCATTTTAAAAAATTGGCTCCTTCCCCTGTAGTTTGTCCACTGCTAAAATTGTTGAAATTGTATCAAGGGACCCTTTAAAATAAAATCAGAGTTGCATATACCTAATTTATGTTAATTTTTTTCTAAATTGTGTGACCCTTTAAACGGAATCAATAAAATATAATAGAAACCTGAATCAATGCCACTTGTTAACTGATGGCTCGGATATCATGCACAGTCCTATTGTTATTACAGCTGCTACACATTTCAAAATGTTACCTTTGTAAAACTCTCGATCTATAATTTGGAGGTAACGTATATGTAGGTGATGATTTTTTAAAAAATTTATACTAATTACTCTGTATTCCTATACATATTTAAATTATTTTCCAATTATATTTTTAACACTTGGGCCCACATTTCTTTAGAGTTTGTTTATTATTTTCTCTAAATAAGAGTGGGACCCTCCTTAACCCTTTCTGTACTGATATCGTACGTGTTATATTTCGCTCTGGTCTCCAGATTCTCAAATATAAAAATTTCATTAAGTTGGTTCTCTTGTAAATTTCTTCTTACTGTATATGAACAATGATGTGTTTGGGGCCTTCTGTTATCGTAAACCGTGGACCAATCAACTAGTTATTTATATGCAGTCTATAAGTCAAATTATGGCTTACGTTCGGGGACTTCAGAGTTATCTGATATGATCTTCATTCTTCACTATTATAAGAGATCTCCAAAGGATGGTGATATCATGCACGTGAGGCGACACTCATTTCAGGATTTTCTAGTTATGGTAAAGTAAATACATTTTTGGTCAGCTGTGTTTTATTCAAAGTGTATTTTCAACAGAGTTTAGATATATTGACTTTGGGAACTTGAAAAGTATTTATATTTGTATGTATATTTAAGAAGCTATTTGTATTTGTAATTAAATAATGTTTTAATATATTTTTCGGAACTCTGTAATTCCTGAAATTATATCCACAATTATTTGACAATGATGTTTATATTAATATATAGGTGTAATATTTTCGAATAGAATACAAGATATGAAATACGGGATTTTCCTTAAACAATCCGTCATACAGACAGTCAAGAGAGGTCAAATGGATTAATCTACCTACAGATTATTGTAGCTACTTTTTGTCTTATTAATTTCTATAATTTCACTGCCTTCTGTAGTTTATAACAGAGTAAAATCACGGCGAGGTAGTCCGGTGGTTAACCTATAAGTCTACCTGAGCGAGGGTCAGAGTTCAAATCCAGGTCAAGATCATCTCCGTTTGGTGTACCCCTTTTTATCCGCCTGTCAGGATTTCATCATTTCTCACGCAGACTGTGGTCCAAGTAAAGCAAAGCCGGGTAGAGAGCAACTATCATCCGGCCGAACTTCCTGGTGGCTACCCACCAACCACAGCTCAAGTCGTGGGCACCGACCTCGACACTTTCTGGTCCGTTCACCCGGTCCGAGGAGCCAGGGTAACTTTGAGGGCCTCGGTGACGTCACTATTGAAGTTTCATTAAATCTTGTTTTAAGTTACTTAGGTGACTGAATATTCCTCACCGATGCCATACTTACTGATCGCTTCACCAGTCATACAGATCCGTCTCTGTTGTCAGCCGCTCCCACTGAAACACGAAGAATCTAATTCCCGTTATTCTGTGATAGTTGATAGAATTAACTGTCCCTTCCGCACAGGGAGGTGATAGATGAGCCTCTGGTAATTTGCTGCCATCGCCAGATTAAATCAGAGAAACGTGAACATTTATAATAGAAGGTAAATCTGAAAGTTCTTTCTTATATATTTATCATGAGGTTTTCTCCACAAAATCCAAAAGTTGCCTTTCTGTTAATTTTTGTTTAAATGGAAGTAGTTAAATTAACGTTTTGCCGCCCATTATACTAGGAGTATTTTAAAGGAATCTCCCTGGAAGTTTTCCTACCCAATATAACATGTACGTCCTTTCTAATGGATGAAATATCAATGATACAAATACTTAATACGAAGAATTTCAAGGCCGTCATATCTTGAGTCGTGTAGTTCAAATAATATTTATCTGACGATCTACCATTTCTGTATTTCATTTGGTGAAATAATATTTTAATGCACATTTACTGTCGTTAAAGGTTCTATCAGTTTCTAATTCCATCTCCACTAGAAATTACAACATTAAGGATGATCGGTGCTGAGGTGCCGTCTATGCTAACAAAAACCTAAACTGAAATTATTACATTAAAATTACATTTTCTTACTGAAACAGGCCCACAAATATCACTCGGAATTACGCCAACAGTAATTTTAGCCCCTGCCACAATACACATTTGTCTTTTTTATTCATTGTTACATTGTATCTACTCCAAGGAAAAGAAAGAAAACCAAACAAAATTTATGTTATATCAAAAATCCTGACTTTCAAATGTAATAAACTGTTCAAAAAAGTCTTCATGATGTGATATACTGCAGCAATGGCAGGAGAATTATTTAAAAGACAAAAATTTGATGAATCCTTCATTAATGTATCATAATATCTTAAAATCCTGTTCATGTTCCTTTAACACCCGTCAATTAAAGCGGCTGATCTCAAATTTACCGTCTCTTTGTAATTTTCTTTTTAAAGTTTCTTTTGGTGACCTCGCTGTTTTACCACATGACTTCGGAGCGGATATGACGTCACGATCCGCCAGTTAACAGAATATTTCCCGTAAGATCAGAAATTTGTTATTCCGGATGTTAGAGAACGGATAAGAGAATGTAACAAGAAATACTGACCTTAAACACACAGAGGAGGGTAAAGAATGCGACACCAGTTCTTCATAATATTACTAGCCAACTAGTTTTAGATAATGCAATGTTTTCTATCATTTCTGTGCATTAATCGCATTGATTCAGCCTCTGAGTTTAAATATTAAAGTGAAGTTTATAAACATTTTAAGTCGATTCTCGACCCAAACCAAAAGATTACAAACTTTTCAAACTTTTCCAAACTCAGGGATCTTGTATTCATAATCATTTAAGAAATGGTTAAAAAACAAATGCCTAGTGAATTAATTTTCTTTATTTATTCGGGTTGAATAGGAACCTAAAACAGAGAAACTGAATTCTACATAATTTACTTTGCTGTAGATTATTTTTCTACAAAACTAATTTTATATTTATGTAGTTTCCAAGAAAATTGCTGGATCTGCCAGGTCAGGCGACAGCTGCGTGGTGGGTTTGGGTTCTGTTTTATTGACCGTCTCTCCTGAAGTGTGCAGTTTATTCAGGCAGACATTTTTTTTAGCCTAAATGATATTAATTAATATTTAACGAAGTTTACTATTAGTTATTTAAATTTAATGGTTAACAAAAAAGGATTAACAGGTGCCTTTGTGCGAGCAGAATTAGTTCAAACAAGAATTATGAAGTACTAGAAGCCAATTTAAGATGATGATATCTCTCGTTATCTCTACACTAGAATTGGATTTTTACGAAGCTAAGCCAAGAAAGTTTCATACTTCACCTTCATAATGTATAACGGATTCCCTTGCCAAATGAATTCATAGGAAATAAGATTAGTCACATGCTCCTTTAATTTTTAAAATATAGTATCATTATTACCTATAGTATGAAATAGTATAAATACAGTTATTTATACCGGCTAAATGCAAGACTAAATATTTTGCAACTATTTCATCTAAATGGTCAAAATCCGGAACTTTTCCGGTAAATATACGGTGGACCCATAACATTATCATTTCCTGTGCCATGATACACGTAACTAACTTTATGGAGATAGGGCCAGTTCAGCAACGTCGATTTTTTTTCAAACAGGACAACAATCGCTAAAATAACTATTTGTCACTAAATATATATTGTTAATCCCTCCAATTGAATAACAAGCAAAATATGAACATTAATATTTTCACAATATGCACGAAAACAACATGTTTACGAGTTTTACAATTGTAGTTTCATAGATAAGACAATCAACCTTTCCTCTTGATATATGGATACATTTACCATGAATAGAATATACCAGAGAATCGTTCTCTTTAAGATAAAATAATTTTGAGATGAATAATCCTTCAAAAAATATTGTTGGAAGCTTTGACAATAATATCAGCAACATTTTTTTCTTAGAAATAACCTAAGACTATTGGATCAAATTCATTTATGCACAGAGATTCTATTAATAGTTTCAATAAAATCCTGAACATGTACATTACCAAAATCTAAATAGTACAGAAGACTATAAGCTAAATAGAATATAGCAGTTACAAAACAAGTTTGATTCTCTTAGAATGTTTATTTTATAAAGTATACAGATCTTGTAAATACATGATTGATTATGCGCACCTGGTCAACTTTTCTTGTTTTAAATCAGTGTATTTTTTATTGATTGATTCGTTCATACCAAGCTACTGGTTTGAAAATCTTTCAAATCGCCATATAAATAATTGTAATAAAGATGATTTTGGGCGATGTTTTCATAAATGATAAGGAATCTTCTTTACACTTAGATATCACAAATGGAGACGCATCACGATTTTATATAATTTGAATATTTAATATTACATAATTATTTTATTCTGATGAGTATGTGTGTGTGTGTGTGTGTGTGTGTGTGGGGTGTGTGTGTGTGTAAGTGTGTAAGTGTGTATTTTATTTTATACGGTATAGCTCCTTGCTAAAGGTAAACAGATTAATATAACAAAACAGCGTTTGTTACCCAGAAGGAAATGTAGCTTAGATTATACGGGTAGTTTTAATATATTAAAAAAATTTGCTGCATGGAATGTTACTCTTTCTAGCTAGACGACCATAGACAGCTATAACTTTATCGGAGAAAGGAAATGGATGACGGTCCCTTCAGGGCACCAAGGAGCAATGACATGAATCCAATTAAAAAACAAGTAGTAAAAATTGTTAACCAACTTCAGCATACAAGACCTGCATCATTAGCAGTTCTGAAGGAAATATTTACTAAGGTTTTCCATAAATGGGCACTGCTATCATTCAGACTTTTATTGCATATCATCCACAAATTGTTCTAGTCCTTTATGAGGGAGGTAAAAAATCTACTAGATATCACTTTCTTGGTTCCTACATGTATAGTTTTAAGTGCTTATACGTGTCAAATAAAAATCTTATGATTTAACTCGGCACAACTTCTGGAAGGGCTCTGTATTTATATTTTCTTTAAAAATTATTTTACCGAATACTGACTGTAATTTCCATAACAATGAATCTCTCTGTTATTCTACAACAAGTTCAAAACAGTTATTTAAGTTGATGTTTGTGCAGAACAGAACAAAACAAATAGGCAGATTATTTA